>VXBA01005352.1:1160678-1177849 GCA_013399895.1 Serilophus lunatus
ACACACGCACACACACACACATGCCTCGGGCAGCATCTTTTGCCTGTGGTAAAGCCCAGCTCTTCCTCGTGTCCCAGGAGAGTTCCTTGTTCAAAACTGGTTAAAAGTGAAACAGCAGCAGCTACACAAACGCGTGGAATGGTTTGGGCTGGGAGGGACATCAGAGACAATCCCATTCCAACCCCCTGCCATGGGCAGGGACACCTTCCACTATCCCAGATTGCTCGAACCCTTGGACATTTCCAGGGATGGGGNCTCGGGCAGCATCTTTTGCCTGTGGTAAAGCCCAGCTCTTCCTCGTGTCCCAGGAGAGTTCCTTGTTCAAAACTGGTTAAAAGTGAAACAGCAGCAGCTTCACAAACGCGTGGAATGGTTTGGGCTGGGAGGGACATCAGAGACAATCCCATTCCAACCCCCTGCCATGGGCAGGGACACCTTCCACTATCCCAGATTGCTCAAACCCTTGGACATTTCCAGGGATGGGGCAGCCACAGCTTCTCTGGGAATTCCATTGCAGCCCCTCACCACCGTCACAGCCAAGAATTCCTTCCCAATATCCCACTTAACCCTTCCCTCTGGCAGTGGGAAGCCATTCCTCCTTGTCCTGCCACTCCAGGCCCTTTTAAATTGTCCCTCTCCAAGTTGAAGCATCCTCAGGCAAATTACATCTTTATTCTCCTTTTCCAAGTGTTTAAACATTCTATTGTGATCAGACATTTCCTCCTATAATATCAGCTCAGTGCTTCTTGTCTTACCTTTGATATGGAAAAGAAAAAAAAAACAACAGCATTTTTTTCCTTTCTGCAACAAATTGTATTTGAAGACTGAAGCAACCCCTCTTTGATCTCTTACTGAATCAAACCACTATTAGTCAGCAATCTCTTCTTGCAGATCTTGTTTTTGAGCCCCTGGTCATTCCTGTTTTCTGGTTTTTAGCCACTCCTGGGTTGTTTTATTAGAAGTACAGCACCCAACACAACATGTGCTGCTGCTGAGTTCTTCAGAGCACTTAACTGGAGTTGGAGGCAGCTTCTCACATGTCTCTGGCTACATTTTATAGCTGAGTGTAGTATTTTGCTTTAATATCCCTTTCAGAGAAGGGATAGTTTACATTCAGTTCCTATTAAACTGGCTGCCCTGGCTGCCCCACTTCCTCCTTTAAATAAGGGTATCAAGCTGGTCCTTTGCTGCTCTTCCAAGCCCACATCCAGCTGCCAGGATTCCTCACAGTGTTGGTTTTTCAGACTTTATTGCCAGTTCTCTGCACTTTCAGGTCACATTCATCAGGCTTGACAGATGTGAAAACAAATAAATACTTTCCAGTCTTTCACTACCTGGGAGAGAGATCTTCTCCCTTTCAAAAGTTTAACTTAATGTTTTTCTCAAGGAGAAGATCTCTGGAGATCTGAATCTCCCCTAGAAGAGCCTTCTTTGGTTTTTTTGTGGTTTTTTTTGTTTTTTTTAGCCTATCCTGACAAAATTCATATCCAGCAGAGATCTGCTTGGGCAGTCTAGGAAAGAGCCCACCTTTTCCACCCTTATCTCCCCTGTAACCTGAGTTCCTGGGGACCAGGTTCCAGCCCAGAGGGATTTTAGTTGCCCAGCTGATTCTCTGGATAGTTCTAGTTGAATCCCTTCAGCCCTGCTCTCTTCCTAAAGGATGACAGGCTGGATGAACTCTCATGTCACCACCAGCTCTGTGTCACCTCCTCAGCTTTCCTGTGCTCACAGGTCACCCACGTGGATCCTCATAGAATCATTAAGGTTGGAAAACCCCTCCAAGATCGTCCAGCCCAACCATTCCCCCAGCATTGCCAGGGACATCACTGACCCATGTGCCCAACTGCCACATCCACAGGGCTTTTAAATCCTTCAAGGGACCCAACTCTGCCCTGAGCAGCTGTGCCAGGGCTGGACAACCCTTTCAGTGAATAAATTTTCACTAAGATCCAATCTAACCCTTCCCTGGCACAACTTGAGGCTATTTCCTCTTATCCTGTCACCTGGAAGAAGAGATCAATCCCCACCTGCCTTCACTCTCCACTCAGGGAGTTGTTGGGAGCCTTCTCCTCCCCTTTCATCACCACCCTGGGATCCTCTGTAGTGGTCACTCTTTTCTATATCTGAAATAAAAGGTGATGGATCCTCCCTTCCCTCATCCTTCTACCTGTATTCCCTGATCCAAGTGCCCCTCCTGGCACTGATACCCATTTCCATGAATTATCCCTCCAAGGCCTCTTTTACATCAACTCAACTGTGTCGTTACCCATCCACTGAGTATTTGAATGTTCATTTATGTGACTCATTCCATACCAGCCAAATTCTGCTGCATTTTTGATTTTGGAGAGGTTGAAGTCTTGTAGCTGAGAGCTGAGTGTTACATTTGATCACTCCAGTAGGGAGCAGCATTCCACGCGTTTGGATCAGCTCTGCTGTGCTATAAAGACATCACTGGAGGTGGAAAATCTGAAGCAATTTCTGTTGAAGGATGCCCCGAGGTTCCGATTTTTTTCTTATGTGTTTTTGAAACTTAGTATTCAACCGCATCAGAGCATTTCTACTTCCAAAGCTCTTAGTCCTGGCTTACAAAGAATCACAACTCAAAACACAAAGGAGATTGTACCTGCTTTAATTATAATTTAATATTTGCTTAACGGGAGGCTTGAGGTCAAGTTCCAAATTTTTCTACACAGATGTAAACACAGTTCTTGCCATTCAGTGTTTAAAAAAAAATTAAGTCTATGAATATGCACAGGAATAGTGAAATTGGCCAATGTGTATAAAAGGGAAAGGTTCCATTCAGGGCCAATTATTGCGTTTCCCAATTAATTTCCTGAGTAAGAACTGTTATCACAGAAAATAAAAAATATATAGATTACTATATATGTTTGTTTGCTTATATATTTCCTTCCAAGAGCTTCCACGGGTGATTGCAGCACTCTAAGAAAATAGCCTGAAATCCTGTTTTCAGTGTGCTTGGAGAGGCTGAAATGTAGCTCTTCTCTGAAAAGTAAAGGGGTAAAGATGCCTGATGAACATTTCGTTCAGAGTTCTCCAGTGACTTCTCCCAAGGGTCTCACTTGAAAAGAGGTGTTTCCCAACAGTCATCCCTGCAAAGGTCACTCAGGGTTCAGGGAATTTTCCTCCTGTCACGTCATTATCCATCACTGCTCTGTCAGCATCAGCTCCAGAGTCCCCACAGGCTTTGGGGAATTCCTTTGATGCCACTGGCAGGTGGAAGTCTGGGTCCTGGGGAGAGATCCAGCTGGGATGAACAGAGCCAACAACACAGAGAACTTGAAATGACAGGTAAGGGGAGGAAGGTTGGAAGCTCATCTGAGGCTGATGACCTTGCCAACCCCATTCCACCTGGAGAAGACCCGTGGAAGGAAGGCAGAACTGTGTTT
Source organism: Serilophus lunatus (assembly GCA_013399895.1). Classification (NCBI taxonomy): domain Eukaryota; kingdom Metazoa; phylum Chordata; class Aves; order Passeriformes; family Eurylaimidae; genus Serilophus; species Serilophus lunatus. Next base: position 1,164,086 of record VXBA01005352.1, read on the forward strand.
CCCAGCCAACAAGCAGCTCCTATGCCCCAGCAGCAGGCTAGTGCCACCAAGAGCTCTGCACCTCCCTCTTCCTACCTGAGGGCACTGGTGTAGGATCCATGGAGAGGTTGTAATTCCTTTGGAGTTTTTGGGAAGACAGGCACTCACAGGTGGGGTTCAAGTGTCCAAAATTCAGAGCTTGCAAGAGGCGTCTAGACCTGAAGGCATCACTCTGAGTTCAAACGAGGAACAAACAACATCACTAAAAACACTCATTTTTCTTTCTCTGTGCCCCATTCAAATGTCCCAATAACCAGGGATGTGTGAGGAGGGAAAGACAGGAAAAGTGAAGTGGGGGAGAAAGAAGGAGGAAAGCGAGTAAAGAAATAGGATGTGAGTCCTGGCCGTGCAACAAGTCATTTGTGAGGCAAATCAGCCTCTGTTGTGTGATAAAGGGCCTGAGGCCAGACTAGAAATGCTTATTGAGGGAGTCCTGGGAGAGGTGTGATGGAAGCACTAGGGACAAGGATTGCCTGGAGACCTTAAAACGAAAGGACAGGTTTGATTTTGGACGATGATTTGAGAGAGCACTTGGATTAGAGGGGAGCTCTGGCAAGAGGCTGTGACTGATCAGAGAAGCCGCCCATGGAGCACCAGGCAGGGAGAGAGAGATTAACAACGTCTGACCCACGGAGCAGAGGATGTCAGAATGAGAGCCCGTGGCCAGGAGATGAGGGGTTCAAAGAACAGCTACTGGGGCAGTCCAAGAGCACAAACAGGCTCCAGGCAAGGGGTTGCTCTTCCTAGAAATGGTGCCAGGGAAGAGCTCAGCATTCCTGCGCAGTGGCTGGCAGGGAACGCTGGAGGGAGCGTGGGCAAAGGAGGCAGCAGATCCAAAGAAGCAGTTTCTTTCTGGACCACATTACCTCTGATGGAAGGGGATAATTTCTTGGAAATGGAAAAGCCAAAGTTGTGACGTCGTGTCCATATCTGGCCACTGCACTTAGGGAAATCAGGGATGGACCAGATATGGAGCAGAGAGGAGAGGAAGGAACACAATCAGACGATTAGAAAATTCAGTCTGAGGAAAAGCTTGGAGGAACCCGACTTGTTTATCCCAGGAAAAAGCCTGCAGGAATTCCTGTAGGAATTCCAGGGTGCTAAGGATGAAGGCAAGCAATTGGTTTCCATGTCCACTCTCACCTGGAAAAGCAGAAATCAACATAATTTAGCTTGTTGGAGAACATTCAGGTACCAGAACACCTGGGACTGGCTGATGGGTGGTGGGATTGTCTCTTTTGATGATCACATTTGCCATGGCTGGACTGTTTGACCTGACCACAGAATGTGGAAAGGAGATAAATGGCTTCCCAGAGGCTCTATCAGTTCATCCAGTTCTCCATATCTTGTCTCTTTAGGAATCAATTTAGGAAGCCCTCTGAGAAGGCACCTTCCCTCAGGTCTGATGCAATGACTTAACCACAGAACCAGCCCTGTGCTATTTATTCCTCTGTAAAGTGCAGTTCACTCTGCAAATTAAAGTGTCCTGTTTAATCCTACAAAACACTCCCTTGCTTTACTCAAATTGAGATGGGAAAGGGAAAAAAAAAAAAAAAGGATTTCCTGCAGATACTGGTTCATATTTAAAAATTAATCCCTTCCCACCATGGTTGTGCTCTTTTTCTGAGAAGCAGCTGGGCAGCAAATTTCATTGTAACAGGAAATTTGTTGCCAGGAAGGTTCAAGTGTTATTTACTACACACATGAGGTAAGAAGAAAATGGTACTTTTGTAGACAGAGGAATCACTCCTCTGGTCACAAAGCAAGAAAACCAGTAGCTGAACAACACAAAAGCAGTGCCAGTGGCTCGGTTCAACAGGAGCCACAAAAAATTTTAGGAAGAAACTGCAGAAATGAAAAAAAAAAAATCTTGCCCCAGATACCAAATATTTTTGGATTTGCAAACGGTTTCAAGGAAAGTTCATTGCTTTCCACGAGGAGGAAATGCCAGGCCCAGTAGAGCGTGTTTGATATATTATTCATAAGAAATTATATGCTGAAGACTCATCAGAATCCAGCAGCAAACACAGGTCAGGAGTGAAAAAAGAAAATAGACCTGCAACTGTTTTAATGCAACCAGTTTAGAGCCCAGTTTATTCATCAGCCCTGCTTGTCTGGGACACTCTGGTGGCAGGATTGAGGTTACTTCTGAAGATTTCAGAACCAACACTGCTCACAGTCTCAGCAGGGCTCAGCTTTGTAAACACAGCAAATTAGATTTAGGGCTTTTGAACAGGAATAAAGAGGGAAACCCACGAGGACACTGCTCACTTTTCAAAGTGTAGCTGCACTTTCAAGGCTGACCCAGTACTGTCATTTTGAGCAACCACTGGAAAATAAAAGACTGCTAAAAATAGCCAACACGGGCTCATTAGCTCTTTAATTACACAGTGGTTTTCCTTTCTCTCGTCTACGCTTGCAAGTTTGTCCTGTGATCTCCCCACTGACATTGACTGGGGAATGCCAGGAGCTGCCTTGGTCTGAGGGACATCTCTATGAGTCACCGACAGTCCATCTTCCCATCCTTCCCTTTTCCACAGATTCGAAGGAGAGGATTCCCTCCTGAAGTCTGTGGTAAGAAAAGCATCGGGCACTGACAGGGTTAGAGAGCTGAGGGTGTTCACCTGGAGAAGAGAAGGATCCAGGGAGACCTCAGAGCCCTTTCGATGCCTAAAGGGGATCCAAGAGAGCTGCAGAGGGACTTTGGACAAAGAGTGGAGGGACAGAACAAGGGGGAATGACTTCCCACTGCCAGAGGACAAGATTAGATGGGATATTAGGGGGAAAACCTTCCCTGGGAGGTCTGGAGGTCCTGGCACAGGTTGCCCAGAGAAACTGTGGCTGCCCCAGACCTGGAAGTGTCCAAGGCCAGGCTGGATAGGTCTGGTGGAAGGTGTCTCTGCTCATGGCAGGGAGTGGAATGAGATGAGCTTTAAGGTCCCTTCCAACCCAAACTATTCTATGATTCTGTGGTTCTATGAATGGAAAATAGTGTGGGAAGTGACAGTAGCAGCCTCTGAAGTGCTCAGAGCCTGAGTGGCACACAGGCTCCAGGGGTGCCTTCGATAGAAAGCTTGTTTTAAAGAAGCACCTGTAGGTTCACCTGAGCAGACATCCAGGAATCCTCAGTGTTCTCAAGTGGTCGTGAAGGGCAAAGGAACTTGGGCTGTAGCAAAAGCAGTGTGGCCAAAGGAGCCAGGGCAGTGACTGTCCCCTTGTGCTGGCACTGCTGGGACACCTCCAGTGCTGGGACAGTTCTGGGCCCCTCAGACAAGAGAGACTGAGGGGCTGGAGAGTGTTTGGGAAGGGAATGGAGCTGGGGGAGGGGCTGAGGGAGCTGGGAGGGCTCATCCTGGAGAAAAGAAAGCTCAGGGAGGACCTTCTGGCTCTCTGTAACTCCCTGACAGGAGGAGGGAGCCGGGGGGGATTGGGCTTTGCTCTTAGGGAATTGACAGGGCAAGAGGAAAAAGTCTCAAGTTCTGTCAGGGCAGGTTCAGGTTGGCCATCAGGAAGAATTCCTTCATGGAAAGGGCTGCCAGGCATTGGAAAAGGCTGCCCAGGGAGGTTTGGAGTCCCCATCCCTGGAGGTGTTCAAGGAAAGACTGGACGTGGCACTCGGTGCTCTGGGCTGGGTGACAAGGTGGGGATCAGTCACAGCTTGGACTGAATGATCTTGGAGGTCTTTTGCAGCCTAAATGATTCTGTGGTTCTGTAAGACCTCTGTCAATTTGATGGCTTTTCTTTTTCAGCACCTGTTTTCCACCATTCCTTCCCATATCACAACTGCTTTTACAGTTGGACTCAATGACCTCAAAGGTCTTTTCCAGCCTAAAAGATTCTCTGGTTCATAGGGCCATTATTCTATTCTCCATCATGGTACTTCATGGTACATCATGTACCTTGCTGCAGGATGCTGTGGAATGATACAGAAGTTGGAAAGGGATCAGACATTTGGCTGAAGAGTGACGTTAAGCACAATGGTCCAGCTGCTACTTCCAGCCTCAGAAGTTCTTAAAGACACGATTATAGCAGGAAAAGATTTGTAATTTAGAGAGATCACTCCAGAGTCACCCTTTTCCTGCACATCAGCTCTTGGCCACTGTTTCAGACCATGTGCTGTTCTAGGTAGAACTTCAATTTGGTTTAATGTGGCGATTCTTCTTTTCAAATGCTACAGAATGGAGGTTAATGATGCTTTTTGTGGAACCCAAAGACAACAAACCAGTTGGCTTTCACAGCATATTTGGCTGCTCAGGTCCACGACAGTTCACTTCACCTGCAGGTGCCTTGCCACTGCCCTGGGCCTCAGTGGTGGGAGGCAACAGCATCTCTGAGCCATGACAGGACAAACAGAACAAATGATTGACTCATCTCATGCTCCTGTGGCTTCAGAGAAGTCAGAAAACACTCACATTGCTCTGTGAACACTGGAAAGATTTGAATTTCCCCATGTTCCTTGTCAGGCAGGAGCTGAACTGGAGCTTTCGTTCCCCCATCGTGGAGTCAATGGGCCAGGGAATGTTTTGTGGCACATTTATCCCACAGACACCTTCAAATCCACAGCTAAAGCAGGGAGCAGCACGAATGGTGCTTGTAAATATCATTGTTTGCTTAACGTTCTCTGAAGCACGTGAGAAAGTTCTGACTTGAAAAGAAAATCTCCTCTAAGGCAGCACCAGGATCCTGCTTTTTCTAGGGAGAGAAAGAGAGATTTACAAACAGGTGAAATGCACATACACATGTGGTCAGATGTTTTGTTAAGTTTCAGGAAAAGAAATGGGAAAATCAGTTGAATCAATGGAAATGTAGCTCTAATAAACCTTGGACTAGTGTCCACCTTCCCAATGGTACTTGGAAAGTGGGTGTTCATAAGAGAACATCAGTGCCAGTCCTGCTGAATCATATCTAACCCCTTCTTCATCTCTACCTGTGAACACTCAGCTCCCATCCAGGCCACCCACCCAGTGTCCACTTACCTCACCAGCAGGAAGTTGCTCCTGATGTCTCACCTCACTCTCCTTTTCAGCCCAAAGTCCATTTTTTCACTTTTTCCTCACTAGTTCATTTTCTAGTCCCCATATGCAGTTTGTTGTGGCCATGTTAACCCTCTCCATGGGCCTTCCTACAGAACCAAAGACTGGCAAAGTCTCCAGAAAATTCCCATGGGATCCCTGGTCCAGGTGGAGGCAACCACGACCTACCTTGTGCTGTAACGTGGCAGGAGTTCACTCTGCAGGTGAGGAACAGCACCAAAGGCAATCAGGTTGTGCACTGAGCTGAAGTTTTCCTCTCCAGAAGTTGTTTGTTGGCAGCAAAACAGGGAAAATTATTAAGGAAAGTGCTAAAAGGGAACTTGGCAGTTTGATGAAAGGGAACAGGGAGCCTGTTTTGTCAGAAGGATGTCCTGGGATGGGTGTTAGGAGGAAAGAAGTAACTGCTATGTAAAGCAGTTTCTTTGCTTGTTTCTTCCCCACCCTGATAGGTCTGCTCCAGACCTGGTGTGGGTTAAAATCCCTTGGAATGCTTCCCTTAACAATTTTTCTGCCTCACTTCCCACCCTCAAAGATGTCCTGGCTGTTTTATTTCTTCCCTTAAGTTCCTTCTCAGCTTCTTCCACTGTCCCAGGATCTCTGCAGCCTCATCCTTATATCTTACTACTCTTCTGTTCCTTCTTTTCCACATCCCAGCCTCAAAGACCACATTGCTGAAACATTTTTCTTGTGCTTGTGATCCAGACTTGCCATTATAAATGGAAAAGTGCAGGAATCTCATTGCTCTGGACACATCTGAAAGTTGAGAGGATGGAGGGGTAAGAGTTTTGCATCTCAGGGCTGATTAAGGTCAAGTTTAGGAAGATTTGCATCTTGGAGCTGATTCCTCAAGCCTAAGAGAGCAGTTTGGTAGCTCCTAACCCACACCACAGGCTTGTGGTGTCACATACAATCTTCATCCCTCTGATCCTGGGGTAAGGAGGGAATGGTCCATCCCTCTTCTGCCAGAAGTGTCCTTCTCCTCTGAAGGAGCAGGGGAGGCCTGAGTGAATGAAGTACAGTGTACAGTGGTCAGAGGGGCAAAACTGTTCACACAAACTCACAGCAGTGGTGTGAAGGTTTGTCAGGGGTGCCATCCCAACACAAGTCCTCCTGTGCCAAAAATCCCATCTCCCTCCCAATGGGAAACAGAGGAAGGTTCCCCACAAGAGGCAGTGCATGCTGTGCTGAGTTCCACCCACCCCAAGGGAAATGGTCTCCCTGTAAGATGAGGTCTCCCTCCTAGAAATCAGCTTCTCCTGGGCAAATCTTTTCTGGACATGACTTATTTCCTCTGACTGTAAAGGATACCTGGCAATCCCCTCTTGGGAGAGCAGCCTGCCTGACTCCTGTTTTAGTCTTGAAGAGGGTGGTCTCCAACTGAGCACCCTGGTCTAGTTGAAGATATTCCCACTCACTGCATTGGGTTTGAATGACATGACCCTTGAAGGTCCTTTCCAGCCCAAACCACCCCATGATTACAGGGCTGCCCTCAGATCATGCCATCTTTCCAAATGGAAATGTCTCCATTCTTAGGGGAGGAGTGGATTTAACATAGAAAGGGCTTGTCCCTGACTGGTTCTCAGACACATATGAATTACAGAATCACAGGGTTGGAAAAGAACTCCCAGGTCATCGGGTCCAGCCTGTGACCAATCCCCACCTTGTCACCCAGCCCAGAGCACTGAGTGCCATGTCCAGCAGTTTCTTGGACACCTCCAGGGATGAGGACTCCACCACCTCCCTGGGCAGCCCATTCCAATGCCTGATCACCCTTTCCATGAAGAAATTCTGCCTGATGTCCAACCTGAACCTCCCCTGTCATGGTCTGAGGCTATGTCCTCTCATCCTATCCCTTGTTCCCTGGGAGCAGAGCCTGCCCCCCTCGTGGCTCTCCTCTTCTGTCAGGGAGTTGGAGAGAATTCTAGGAGCCCCCTGAGCCTCCTTTTCTCCAGGCAGAACCCCACCAGCTCCCTCAGCTATTTCTGGGGCTTCAGCCCCTTCCCTGGACATGCTCCAGCCCCTCAATGTCTCCCTTGTCTGAGAGGCCCAAAACTGCCTCCAGGACTGGAGGTGCCCCAGCAGTGCCAGTTATAGGGACAGTCACTGCCCTGGGCCTGCTGGTCACACTATTGCTGGTACAGCCCAGGTGCCCTTGGCCTCCTTGGCCACCTGGGCACATCTGGCTCATGTTCAGCTGCTGTTGACCAGAATATCAGGTCCTTTTCCAGCTTTCCAGCCACTCTCCCCCAGCCTGGAGCTGCAGGGGGTTGTTGTGACAACCTCAGAGAGGGAAGTACAAGCCAGAATAAAGGGCACCATCTGCAGTGAGTGCCTACAGCCACCTGGTTTCCTTCCTGATGCCTCTCCATTACCCACGTGCTCTCTTCTTTGAGGTCCTTAGGTGTGACATTGAGGCTGCACAGCCTCCCACCCACTCCTCCCTCCCTTTGCCCTCAGTATCTCTCAGACGTGCCTTCCAATCAAACCTTGGCAGTGTCCTGAAATCCAGATCCCGTCCAGAGAATCTGAGAAGCTCGAGGATGTTTGGTTTGATTTGATCTACTCCTGTGTATGAGCCACCTCTTTTCCTACTCTGTATTCTTAGACATGCAATGAAATCTGGACCTTCACAGCTGTGCAGGGCTCACTCTGGGCTCCCGACTGCAACAAACTGTGACAGATGTGGCACAAAAAGTTACTGTCTTTGTGTTGTGGGGAATTTCTTAAGATGAAGCCAATAACTTCTGGATAAAACCACCAAGATTTTGGGACATCACTGACTGAATGTGAAGTCTATATTCCCCATCACCTCCAAGGGATCAGGCATTTGACAACTGGAAGATTTGAGGAGGAACCTTCCTGGAGTCTGTCTGTACTCGGTGTTCATTCTGCTTTCAAATATGGGGGTGGATAAATTGTAGGTTCATATTCCTACTCCTATAAAAACCCTCTCCAGAAGGAAGAGAACAACGGTTTCTTTAGGGGAACAGCTTTGTGTGTCAGTCATGGAGAATATCATCTCCTTCTCCTGATACCCCATGTGATACCAACATCCAGCACCAATACAGAGTCCTCATGAGCAAGCTTCTCTCCTCAGCATATCCTGAGTGCCTGTAGGCAAGAGTTACCTTTTCATGGTAGACCCACATCTGAAGGAGGACAGCTTGCACAGCCCACTTCAAACTTGGGCTTTCTCTGTGGAGTGATGGATCAAGGAGTCAGTTGACATCAAATGTATATTTGGGTTCAGGAGAGGATTGGGAGAGGGACTTACCAGGAGGTACAAAGTGAAGCCAAAAAAAGGGAGCAGAGAATCATAGAGAGCTTTGGGTTGTAAGGGACCTTAAAGATCATCTCATTCCACCCCCTGCCATGGGGAGGGACACCTTCCATTATCCCAGGTTGCTCCAAGCCTCCTGGAACTTATAGGGATGAGGCAGCCATAGCTTCTCTGGGCAACCTGTGTCAGGCTCTCATCACCCTTGTAGTGAAGAATTTTTTCCCTAACTTCTAATCTGGATCTTTCCTCTTTTAGTTTAAAACCATTCTGCCTTGTCATATCACTGTGTACAAAGTCTGTTTCCCTTTTTTTATAACCTCCTAAAGTACTGGAATGCTGAAATGGAGTCTCCCTGGATCCTTCCCTTCTCCAGGTGAACACCCCCAGCTCTCCCAGCCTGGCTCCAGAGCAGAGGGGCTCCAGCTCTTGGAGTTTCTCTGTGGCCTCCTCTGGACTCTTTTCAGCAGCTCCAGGTCCTTCTGCTGTTGTTCCCCAGGGCTGGAGGCAGCTCTGCAGGTGGGGTCTCACCTGAGGGGCAGAATCCTCCCCTCCCTTGCTGTCCACACTGTGGGATCAGCCCAAGACAGGGGATTTCTGGGCTGAGAGTGCCCATGGCGGGGGCATGTCCAGCCTCTCACCCACCAGCACCCCCAAGTCCTTCTCCTCAGGGTTTCCCTCAATTAGTTCATCTCCCAGTCTGGTTCATGTCTGGGATTGCCCTGAGAAAGCACAAAGCAGAGAAGCTAAAGCACAGCTCAGCAGCAGCAATAGAGATATGTCCCTGTGTGTGTGTGAGGGGTTTATGCACCACCCTGGAAGTGTGGAAGTGTGTGGAAGTGTGTGGAAGTGCGTGCAAGGGGTGTGGGGGAGCAGGAGGTGACAGAGAAGGTGAATGAGGAATATCAGGAATATGAGTTGAATTTGGTGGAGGAGAGAGCCAGTCCCTTCTTATGGATTGAGTGGGCGGGGACGAGAAGGGACAGGGCAGGTATGAGACACTGTCCCTGTGTGAGCTGCTCACCTGGGGGTCTCCATTCAGGGACCACACCACTGCGAGAGCATGTAAACTGCTTCCCTGGGAGTGGGAGACATGGGGTGGTTGTGCCATTCCCGATCTGGGGACTCCACAGGGGCTCACATCACTTGGATCCAGCAGCAGGCAATTGGATTTCCAGCTGCATGGTGGTTTCTTCTTACTGTGGACTATCCTTACCCCCAAGTTCCCTGCTGCCTCATCCCACGCTTTGACCCAGTGCCCATTTGGTTTTCCTGGAGCATCCTGCTAAAGACACACTCCTGGCTCTGGTTTAAAAAAACCTTAGGATTGCCAGGATCTGAACCATTTCAGATCTGCTTTAGGTTTCAAAGGATCAGTGTCCAACATGGAGTAGAAAGGAAAGAATAAAGACACAGCACAATGCAAACATGTTATTAAAATGAACTGTTTATATTATCTCAGTTGAGTCAATACATTATAATGTATTAAAATGGAAAGGTACAAAATTGAAATAAATACTTTCTGATTCATGTATAAATCTTTTGTCAAGATGACATTTTGTTTCTTTTTTTTCTTTTTTTTTTCATCAGTACATGTTTCAATAAAACATTTAAAATGACAAAGTATCGTTTAAAATATGGTTCATGGAAGAAAAGGTTGAAATCAAACAACTTTTGGCTTGTTTTGGCATGAGATCTTGACACAATCTGGGTTCCCCAAAACCACGTAAATGGTGGTAAAATATAAATGCTCAAACTTATTTAAAAAAATAAACAGGCTTTACAAAACCCTCTGATCCTTGACTTAGCCACTTTTCTGTATAGTCTGCACTTACGATATATACATTCATTATTGTCCAAGGGAAGACAGCCACTGACGTTCATTTAAAGAGCTTGGTGGAGAGGCTTAACAAACATGAATGAAGCTGACAACAATTAACACCCTTAACAAAACTTCCTGACAGTGCAAAAAAGAAAACAGCTCTGAAACCAAAGCCTACAAATGGGACAAGGAAGAGGCAAGTGCACAAGCCTAGATCTGAGGCAAAGCTCTAGGCCAGGTGTAACAAAACAGCTTTGGCCAGGATAAGCTTCTTCTGCAAAGGGGTGCCAGCACACACCCAATGCAGGCTTGGAGCCTGATGACATGGAGCATTCCAGGCTCCCCTGCAGCTCCCAGGGGTATTCCTGCTCCTGGGAAAATCACCCCTTGGCATACAGGAACCTTCTGCAGAGTCTCCTTCCTTGCTGGTGGTGAAGGCAGGAGCTGAGCTAAGTGGGATATCCTGGTTTAAGCCTGGCCTGGGAGAGGGGGGTGATGCCTAGACAAGAAATCGCAGAGCAAGAGGGGAGGGGGAGTGAGTGTGAATGTGGGTTTGGGACCTTTGAGGAGTGGCAGTGGGGAATTCCCTCCTGGGCAGCAGGTTTTATCAGGATCATGGAGCAGGTTGGTTCGTGTGCTTTAGTCTTAACAATGTGCTTATTTCTTTGTCACTGCAGCCTTGGGCTGTCATGGTCCCTCTAACCTCTACCGTGTGCTTATTGTTCCAGGGCAATGGGCAGGATGTGGGAGAAGGGGCTTCCCTGTTGGATAACAGTGACTCTTACCAAATTCCAGGATTCCGGGAGCTTTTTAAGTTTCACTCAAAAGGGGAAAAGGAACACAGTTCCATTAAAAATAATGTTAAAGAGAATCTTCCTGTCAACCTCTAGAAGCAATTTCTCAATGCTTGGAACAGTGCTGGGCTCTATTGCTGCTACCAAGTCAAACTACACAAACAAAGGAGTGGATATTCTTTGTTTGGTTGGTTTGAAGGGAGTAAAAGACTTCCCCACTTCAGAAAGGAAGGACAGCCCCATCCTGGCTCTCTTGAAGGGCAGGCAGGACTTGAGGTGATTCTCCTTTGTGCTCCACAGGCTGATGGGGGCTGACTTCTCTTGGACATCTGGTTGTTCCCATCCGGGGAGGAAGGATCTTGTGGCATGAGTTGTTTGCAATGCTGTGGATGCTGCTGCAGGCTCAGGGCTCCCATATCAAAGAGAATCCCATTGCCAAGACAGCCCTGTAAGGTGGGCTAGAGTGTCAAGGGATGGGAAAGGCATTCTTTGGGAAAATTGTTTTCTCTCTCTTCACAAAAAGCCAGAGTTAAAACTTCCCTGTTAAAACTTCTTGGGAAATGGCAGCTTCAGGACTTTTCCTGTTGAAAAGTGCCATATCCATTGAGAAATGAATGACATGATTTGAAGCTCTTGGATGTCTTCTTGGACGTTTTCCTTCAGTTGTTTGCCTTTTTTCTTTTTTTCATTTCAGAACAGCTTTTATTTCATAATGCAGGATAATTTGTATTTAAAAAAAAAAAGAGGATGCAAACAGGGGAAGATCAAAACAATCTCCCTCCAAGATACCCAAACTGTTTTTGTTGGCATATGCATTGTTTTGCATATTTTTGTTTCATGTTTGCTGTTAGCCTTGAGGTTTCCATGTGGGTTGGAAAAATAAATCACAAAAATTCTTGAGGGATGGAACAGTTCTTTCCTACCCAGCTCCCCCGTGCAGGAAACTCAATTCACCTTAATTAAAGCTCCCCCCTCCTATTTTATTCCTGAGTTTGTGACTCAGTTTTCTGAGGCCAACAATGCAGAAGTGCTCTGAGTGCTGGTTTCCAGTGAGAGGGACCCACTCGAAGCTGCTCCAAGAATTTCCATGTACCAGAGTGGGTGAAAAGAGTTAATTTGTCCTACTGTTTTCCCTAAACCAAATTCACATGGTGAAAAAAAAGGGTCCTTTTTGGGCTCCTTTTCCACCTCTGAGAGGATATTTTTCTGTTTTTTCTTTGATATTTTTAACATTTTGTGTCCTACTCCAATTTTCTTGCAGCTTTCTAAATCCTTCCTCAAAGGAGCATCTTAGATGTCTGGCTTTCCTGAAGAAAGTCGCAGAAATTCCAAGCAGAAGTTTCCTTCCCTAGTGACACAGAACAGTTTTCATCCTGCTAACTATTCATTCTGGTTAAGATAAAACCTGGGATAAAATAGCATCCTGCACTGGATATGGGGTAGGTTAGGAATACAATGACATTTTTCACTCCTCCTGTGCCAGTTTCTGGGATTCATGTCCTAAATCCTGTCTGCTGGATCCTAAATCCTTTGGCTGAAGCACATGTGTACAGTCAAGTAGAGTCTGCCTGAGGGTGCTAAACACTTATCAAAGCCGAGAAATAATTCTGAAATTACTTTTCCCTGCATATCCTTTCACAGAGCAACTGGTAAACATTCAGTCAAAATGAGAACTTCCATGATTCTCCAGAGAATTCAAAGACTGAGTGTTCATGATGGCAAAGAGTAGGTTTAGGTGGTTAATGGTGGCTTGGGACAGTGGGATAAAATCCCTTTGTCCGTGGTTGTGTTGGTAATTCCGTGTGTCTCAGGAACAGGAGCAGAAACTCCTGGATGTGATCTCCTCCACATCTCAAATCCAGCCTTGTCTTTGATGTAAATGCCCCAAACCATCAATCAGATGAAGGGAATGAATAAAACTCATAACAATGTTGACTTCTCTCAACATGTATTTGTCAAGAAAGAGCTTGTATGGGGAAAACTGATGAGCTGATTGATGTCCATTGGGCATTTCTACCCCACCTTCCAGACAAGGGGCTCAGTAACGAGCCTCACAACCCCCTGTGAGGTAGATATTATTGCACCTGGGTGGGTAAAACGAGTCATACATAGAGGAATTATGAGGAAAAGCTATGACAAGGATCCAAGGATCCTCAGTGCCTCTTGCTGTGGGTGACATTTCCCTCTCTGAAGAAGAAGACTCATGTCTGCTGGAAAGTGGGAGAGACACCCAATAAGCTCCTGGGACAGCAGCCCAACATTCATTTTCCTGTTTGAAACCCAGGGTTCAGCTTGTTAAAGGCCAGAAAGGGACACTGGGTGTAACACCAGTGAAAGAGATTACCTGAAAGAGGTAAGAAACCAAATTGGGAGAGGAACATGGAAAAGAAGAACTTCCAGAAGGTATATTCAAGTGAACATCTGTGGGATCTTCTCAAGAACACCCTCAAATGAACTTTGAAACTGATGGCAAGGCCAAAGGGCTTCCAGTGAACTTTCTACCTCCTCATCTCGCAGGAAAGAAAGAGGGAAAGAAGAAAAGAAGGAAAGGGGAAAAGGGAAAGAAAGAGAATGAGGGAGATAGAGAAGAGGGGGCTGAGGAAGAGAATTAACAAAAAAGGAAAAAGGAAGCAAAATAAAAGAAAGAAGGAAAGAAAGGACAGAAATCAAGAGAAGAGAGAAGTAAAGAGATTAAGGAGAGAAAATGAGAGAGAGAAAAAGAGCAGAAGAGGGAAGGATGGAAGGAAGGATGGAAGGATGGAAGGATGGAAGGAAGGAAGGAAGGAAGGAAGGAAGGAA
>VXBA01005352.1:1178404-1352933 GCA_013399895.1 Serilophus lunatus
AAGGAAGGAAGGAAGGAAGGAAGGAAAAACCACATGTAAAGCCACATAATTTTCCCCATTTGCAATCTGCTCCTGCTGGGACAGAGGGAAAGGGGGAATTTTCCCTTCCAAGATTCTGCAAAGTGCTGCTTGACAGAGAAAATACAGGGAGACTGTCCCATGCAGAAGGTTTTGGGAGATAGCACCTGGCACAAGGTTTGCTACAATAAGTTGGTTATTCTTTATTGCGTTGGAAAGAAAACAGTCATGGAAATTCCTGCATTAATCCACAGTCATGGCCTGTGAAATCTCTGTCTTGCCTTGACTTTGCTGAATATTTTCAGGGTTCAGGGTTTGAGGAATTTTTATTTTATTTGGTTTCAAGGATGGAAATTAAAGCTGGTCATGGGATTTGTTTTTCTTAGAGGGGAAGGAGGGGAAAATCTGTTGCTACAGAGAGGTTCTTCTGATGGGCTTTGGTGAGGATGAGGTTAAAGGTTCAGCAAAAGAGTGCCCAGCTTGGAAACCAGTGTAATATTTTTAAGAGGACTTTTATCTAACCCTAGAACATGCTCCCACTGAGCAAATCAAAGCTTGATAGACAACTAGAAGATGAGCGTCTTTCTGACAGCTGGTAGAGAGCTGTGCCGTGAGTTATTTCTGTGGGAATCTGGTAATATATCAGGTATGGGGTTAATTATTCAGATAGAAACATTTTCATGAGATGGGGGAGAAGGATGGACCATTGAAGGAAGGGCTGCCCTAAAATCCAGCTTCCTTTTGATGTATGTGGGGCCACGAAGAGACAGATGGACCAAGGGCAAGGGGACATGTCCATAAATCCAGACTGCATCTCTCAAGGAATAAACTCTTTCCTAGCAGGAAAATATGAAGATATAGAAAGCCAACTCTGCAGAAGCAAAACGACTAGGCAAAGCTTTTGTAAGAGATTGAGTGCTGGTGTCCTCCATTTGAGGATGCCCCACATACAATCCCAAGGGGCTGAAGTAACTGATCTCAGAGCCTTTGGAAGCAAAACTTTTCCATACAAAGACCTAGAACTCAGGATCAACTGAAACCCTCTTAGAGAAAGATCCACTGAGCACCAAATCATGAAACATCAATCAAGTGATCTCCTCCTCTTGCCAGACAGACAGTGTTTGGGATTTTCCACTGTTTCACTGCAGAAACTCTGGATCTGGAACAAAGTAAGAATAAAGCTTACCAAGCTGGGGAGACGACCACCACGAGCAGCTTTTCAGAGATACAGCCAATCCTGCAACAAATCACAGGATTTGGAGTCAGCATCAAGGCCACAAGCCCTCATCCATCAAGCTGTATGATTTGGCCCCAGGACAGTGCATATATCTGCATGCCAAGCAAGGATTCCTGCCAGTGCCTAAAGTCAGACTGTTTATTTCTGCTGGATTAAAACCAGTTAGAACATCAAGCAGAAAAATCGGAGTGAAAGTTGTTTAAAAGATTTAATGGAGATCAGGGAAGACTGGAAGTTAATTGGTCAGCGACTAGAAGGAGAGATGTATGGAGCTGGCTTATTTCTGGAGCTGAGAAGGAAAGATTTGTTCCCTATCCTCCTGTGTGGAAAGAATATTCTCAAAGCTTTCAAGAAAGGAAAATCTGATGAAAGCAAACTGAAAAAGTTTAAGTTACTTGGACAGCTCAATGCCCAACATGTTGTGAGGACAGAAAACAAGAGGGGGACTGCCCAGAAAAGAAAATTAAATGAATCAACCAGTTCTCTCTGGTCTGAGTGTGGGATTTGTGCATGTGAGAGCCTTGCTAAGCTCAGCCAAAGGTGTGATCCACACCCCTTGCACTAGACTGTTGCATAGAGTTGGACTGAGCTGGATGTTGGGAGGGTTCACCCCAGAGGTGGCGGCGGGTTGGTAACAGTGCTCTGCCACTTTACAGGCTGCACGAGTAACATCGTGTTATTATTATGCTGGAAAAGCCCTTTGAGACCCTCTGGGATGAAGATCATGAAGGACTTGGATAGCTCTATTTATCTAAGTCTAGCTCTGTCTGACTTTTGGGAAAGGCCACTGGAGATTTTTCAGGCATTGAGAGACACGACCATGTGTGTCTGCATTGACCAGCACAGGGAGGGCAATCCCAAGAGACACCAGTGGTGAATAAAACCAGCAAATTTAGATGGTGTTGGTGCAGTTCCTGCTGGAGGCTTGGAAACATCCCTGTTCTGGTGGCTCAGCAGAAGGAAAGCCTGGAGAAAATTGAGAAGAGGTGTGGTGGGGGCAGGAGATGTGAAAATGGACCGTGACCATTGCCCGCGTGGTTGCCTCTTGGATGTTTGGTCCTGGCTCTCGTGACATCCATCAGGCAGGCTCAGCTCTGCAGGACACAGAGCCAGCTCCTCTGGAACGTGGAAGGTTTGTGCTTCTGGAAGTGAGCATGGAGCCTATTGCATGTGCTGAAGGTTCATCATGTTTCTTATGGTGCAAGGGCTGGTTGTCCGTGTATCCCATTATTTCAGGAGTGGGGGATGGCTGCCACAAAAAGCCAAATTCATCCATTAGAGAGCTGGGAGAAACCCCAGGGGATGCCTGCTGTGATCCTGATAAAACACATGCTGCCGAGAGTAAAAACCCAGCCTTTTTTTGTTACTGAAGGACCAAATCCTGCCCTCATAAAACCCCCTCCATCATCAGAGACCGCCAGGCCTGGCGCTGGTGTCTGACTGGAGCAAGACCCTCAGGTCCTCCTGGTCCCAGTGGCACCCACAGCCTGGCCTGGAGCATCTCCCTGCCAGCAAGTAAAGTAAGATCCCAAAGGAAAGTCAAACCTGGACTTCACAGCAAATTAAATGGAACGCAACTGAATCCCGACTGTGATGCAAAACGTCATTTTGCCGGACGAAACGCAGTTTCCACAACCTGGTTTTAAGGAACAGTATTACACAGAGATAGATACACTATGCTAGATCTTGAGAAAGAGAAGAAAAAAAAAAAAAGAAATATGCTAAATAAACTAAGACATACAGTATAGGGGATATTCTGATCAACAAACCAATCACCATTAGAATCAAAAAGTAAACCAGCCTTTCACTTAGGACCCTAACAACATTTCTCAATGCACTAAGTACATTTTAAACCATGCAAGTTTACACAAACATCTTAACTAGGTTTTTTTTTTTTTTTTACTTTTTAAAACACCAACATTATGCATTTCTTTGTTAATTATATTGGTTAAAGTTGCAGCCGTTCACTGCCAAATATCAGATACATCATATACATATTTTTATACAGAATCTGGACAACACAACATTACACAGCCTAAATAGAGAAAAAAAGATTATTTGTTCCTCTGTTTGTTTGTTTTTTTCAGTTTTGTAAAAAACATGAAATGGTGATAGGGAGGAGGGAGAAGGTGTGGGAAATCTTCTACCAAATTAAAGGATTATATCAAAATAATTCCCAAATCACAGTACAACAAGGAAAAAAATAATGGTTCAAACTCAGCTCCACTTTTAAGATTCTCTTTAGCTAAGAAACAAGACTTTACACACAGAATGTACCAGTATTTAAAAATAGAAAGAACTGCAACACCATGCTGTCTGATTCCAGATACATCTTATTTAAAAAAAAAAAAAAAGTTTTAAAAAGGAGAAGGAAAAAGAAATAAAAATCAATCAAGAGATGTAGTGATTGCAAAGTTATCTCGTTGGTTTGGATTTCCTACCTACTTGTGATGCATTGCTGGGTGGTGGAGCTGGACGTGGCCAGGACAAAGAAATGACTCGGGAGTCGCTCACTGGTTCTGTTGGTCAGGGCAGCTGAAAGGGGGCCAAGACCATCCAAATGGTTTGGGGGCTTTGCTTTTCCTTCTACTCATCTTATTCAGGCTCTTGAGCAAGAGCTGGGGTGACCTACTGGGTGCCTATGGCCATACCCTGCCCATCCACATGGAGCAATGCATGGTTTTGGTTGGACAGAAAGGAAACAGAACCTGGAAATCAACCATGGAGGATGCTGTTGTTGACATGAGAAGTCATACAAAAATGCTAAAATTCCAGATATAATCAAAGATACAAAATCAGTTCTGACAAGTTTTTTTTTATAGTTTTTTTTGTCTTTTTTTTTTTTTAATAGTAACCATTACAGTGCAAGGTTTTAAAAGTTATTATTACAGTAAAAGGTGTGTATCTGGTTTTACAGTAACTGTATCACTGATTTGTGTTATGTAGAGTAGGTCCCTGATGTAAAGTGTATGCACCAGTTTGAGAGAAAACCCCGCACAATAACGGCTCTTTAGCTTTAAATACATTTTCTTTTTTTTAAACATATACAAAATAACACATCAATTTCACAAGTTCACAAGCACGGACTTTTGCCTTAATAAAAAGCATGAAAACTTTGTTGAAACCCCGACATTTAAATAAATGTAAAAATCATTCAATGAGGGACGTGACTGTGTTTGAGTTGTGGCGTTTGGCCACTCCACTGAGCTCCTGGAGTTCACAGGTGATTCTGTGCTCTCAAAGCTGCTGCTTCTCGTTCACTCATCAGTTTTTTCTGATCAGGCAAACTGGTGTTCAGCCTCTCACAGCTGGGATTTGAGTTTGTGCCTTTAAGGTTGTAAAAAATCTACTTTTTTTGGAGTGGATGAGTTCCCCAAAGAAGGATCATCCATGGTGGTGCTGTGACTCCAAGCCACAGGTCTGTTTGGAAGGGGCTCTTTTTTGAAATGATCAAGATGAGATGCAAATGGCTGCAGCCCTGCAATAACTCAACTAATTCAAGGAAGGTGCTCAGCCTCTACCCTAAAATCCAACTTCACACTAAGCAAAACATCATAAAGGAGAGAATTCAGGAAATCACTGGGGCAAACCCAAATTCAGCCACTTGATTTAACAGAGTTCATCCAGAATGGGCTTGGTCCAACTGCCTGCCCTGTCTCTGTGGGCTGGGTAAGAGCAGCTGAGATCCCACAACTTCATAGCTGTGTCTACTCTGAAAGTGCAGCAGAACACGCCAGTGCTCAGAGAGGAGCCATCTCTTTGTCTGTCATTTGTGGTGCTCTGAGGTACGCCTGCCCTCCCTCTACATCTCTGTCCAGACTGTCACATGCCCTGGACACGCACATATTACTCAAGGTCACCACAGAATCCATAAGGTTGGAAAAGACCTCAAGTCCAACCACCAAACAGCACCACCACCATGGTCGTCATTAAACATGTCCTAAAGTGCCACATTAATATCTTTTTGGACACTTCTGTTTCATTGCATCCAGAATTGACTTGGAGTTAAACAAGCTTTACAATAGTAGTATAATCGTGGAATATCCTGGGTTGGAAGGGACCCACAAGGATCATCCAAGTCCAACTCCTGGCCCAGCACGGATCAGCTCCAAGAATCCCACCATGTGCCTGAGGTATTATTTAGTCAAACAGATTGATTTTACTTCATAACCAACTCAACTTTTATCAAAGCCAGAAAACACAGTAATCAGAAAATAGCCAGGAAAATCTGAGGCTGCAGGTCAAATCACGTCTGTATCCAGCTGACTTCATAACCACCAGAAGTACAGGTTTCCAGTAGAAATGTTCCTGTCTCTGAACAGTATTTTAGGCATTTATTTAGTGCTTGATTCTACAATTTCTACCTCCTTGAATTGCCTTTACTCAGGTAAATAGGATGAGTTTCATCAACTCAAGTTATTGCAATTTAGACACAAAAAAATGGTGTGGAATTCTTCACGAAAGGGGCCCATCTCCTTCCACCGATGATGGAGGGAGCAGATGCAAAGAGGTCAGACTAGACACTTTTAGTGGGATTAATCCCTTTTTCAACTGCTCTCTTCACTCCAAATGGGTGGGAAAGTAAATATACAGTGCTCAGGTGGGAAAGGCTGCAGAATTACTTAAAAGAAATATTTTATGCTGAAAAAAGATCATATTTTAAAAAGTGCACCTGCAATCCTCAGAAAAATGCAGTCTCAGCCAGAGGCCAGAGGAGGTTTGCTGAACATTATGAGCTCAAGGGAGAAAAGGACAAATGTTTTTTTCAAAGTTCTTCCATCTCAGCCTCTTCTCTGGACACTTGTGAGACTTTAAGAAGCAGCAGGAGTCCAACACAAGAGTGGAATGCTCTTGGTTGTATCAGTCACCACACAGCAGTTCTGTCAGACACTACATCCTCCCACGAGGTGACTCCTGCAGTCAGCTCCATCATTTCCCTCAGCTCCTCATTGCCAAGTCTCTCCATGTAGGAACCCACTCCTCTCTCACATCTCCAGCCTTCCACTGCACCTTGGTCACCTTATTTTAAACCTGCTTTTGGAGAAGAGCCTGGCTCTGCTGGTCCAGTCTGCCCAGCACATCTGGCTTAGAGCAAAGTTAAAATCTTGACAAAATCCCTGTTCAGGAAGAAGGGAAGGATCAAGGATTAGACACATTCTCATCAGAAGTGCTCCTCTATCCTGGCCTTTAATTATATGAGACATTCCTCTGGAAGTTTGATGAGCCAGTGGAAAAGCCATCAAAGCATGTTCTGGGTGTGCTGCTTCACTGCAAGAGACATTTCTTTAGCTATGATCAGTATTATAAAGCAAAAATCAATTTAACAGACAAATTCAACAATAAAACCTTGTAAAAGGAAAAGCACCACTCCTCCCAGACTCTAAGCAGCAACAAGGCAGTGAACCACAAGTCTAACCCCAAAATGCTGAAAAGTCAGGATGTCCATAATCACTTCTATACTGCCTACCCAGAAAATAGTCAGGCAATTAAAGCACAAGCTTTCAGACTACAAAAGAAGTGGTGAAAATTGAATAAGCCAAGTTGCTTCCATTAAACTCTGTCAAGCTTTGGGATGCGAGAGTGTAAGGCTCCTTGAGAGGGGTAGGCTTTGTTATTGTAGGAAACAAAGAAGACCTTTACCTTTTCTAGGGATTTAGCCCCTTGGATGTTAATGTCTGAACTTCTCTGATGAATTGCAGATGGAAGAAAGACAGCAGGAATGTTGCCTCATTCCGATACAAAAGAATTTGCTGCATGACCAGTGAAAATATCTTGTGATCTCCACATTGTGTTAAAGAATCACCCTTGGCTCCTTTTGTAGTCAGTGGAAGGAAATTGGCAATTCCAGAAGCTGATTGATCTCTCCTGCTTTAGATTTCTCTGCTAGGAGAGGTGAGTGTTATTCTCAAAGGAACAAAGAGAAAGTTGAGCAGAACTAGCTCAAGTTTGGAGAGTTAACTTTTAGTTGTCTAAGTCAGTTGAAGTGACTCTTACCAGCAATATTCTGTCTTAAAAATTCATGGAGATTTGGATTATTTTAAGCACTGACATATTTCAGTGCTGGTTTATTCCATTTTATTAATCCATATTGAAGTAACAGCTATCTTAAACTGTTGTTCCTTCATTTTGTGCCAAGGCAACACAGCTGCTTTTCCCCAGCAGTTGTCAGCACAGTTCCTCCCATCCCAATGCACCTGGAGTTTGTTTCCAAAGAGATGTTCACAAAGAAATCAGCAAGATCTGTGCTGTTTGGAACACAGAGAATGTTTCATCCCTGCATCATTGGCATTAGTCCTCTAAAACCTCTTTGGAAGATGGAAACAAATGATTCCACTTGTTCTGCCACAAAAAAAAAAAAAATTAAAAAATGTTTTGTGCAAGAGACTGAAGGATTACTTCTGCAATAATAAAGTACCAGGCACTGCAGTTCAAGCCTTTGAGTTGCTTTTAAATATTGCAATAAAAATCTTTAAGAGGTGCTGCAGGACCTTACAGCATCCCTTTGGAGGGCCTTGACAAGCTGATCTTGGTGGTTTAAGGCTGTGCTGCCTCATGCTACAAGTTATTCTGAATTCCCAAGTTAAGCAACACTGGCTGTGACCATACCTGGATGGAAGATCAAGACTGGAAGCAACTCTACATTTTCAGCAGGTGAAACTTTTGGCACTTCTCTACTGAAATCTTGATTTGGGGAAGAAGATGAAAATAAGATTTTTTTGGAAATGCTACTGTTTAAATAACAGGTAAACTGCCATTAAATTTCCAATGAGACATTTTGAAGAAATAGAAATTTTAAATGTTTACGACTTGACTCAATGTTAGACATGAGAAGTTCTTTCCCTTCCACACCCACAAAGAGTGGAAGAAAGAGAAGATCACCTTGAGAGGTGAGCAGTCTGTAGGACTTTAAAACTTTTGAAAAAGACACTTTAAAAATTGATTTTGGTCTTGGGACACTGGGAGCCTCATTATCTGAACAAACAGAGATTGATGCTTGTGTTTGAGTTGGTACCTTGGACTTCTTCTAAAGTCAAGACAGACGCAGACATTTTTAGGTCATGATTCATCTGACAAAGTGCAGGCAGCTGCTTTACAATGACAGCAATTGCATCCCAGAAAAGCATATTCCTTTTTACAGGCTGTAAAAGTGGTGTCCATTCATTAATCTACACAAGTGGGACACACACACTGTACATGTCTAAAGTCAGCTGAGATGAATCTCACCTTCGACAGCAAAGTTACTCATTTTCACATCTTTTTGCCTCTCAAAGAAGTCAGATAATATTTTCAATTTTAATTTTAGGATCATTTTAAATTAATTTTTAAATATTACCCATATGGAGCAAACAGAAAGTTCAAGGACCAAGGTTCCGTTCCTGTTCCTAGTGGAGATTTAGTCAAAACCTTAAAACTTGAGAGATTCCTACTGTGGGAGACCTTTTCAGCTCTGGATAAAGAGCAAGGGGAAGAAATGAAATTGCCCTGGAAGGATGGAAGGACATCCCCATCTTGCCTTTCACAAACCCAGGGTGGGTAACAAATTGTCATGGGGGTGTAGATGAAAGACACCTTAATAAAGAACAGAAAACAAGCCATGTACTAAAAAATTAATGTTGTTGCTGCTGAGATAAATTTTCAAGGGACAAAAGTGTCAGAGTGCTCTCAGTGTTCTTCTTAGTGCCTCCAAAAGCATCCCAAAATCCTACCAGGATAACACAGCCTGGACACAGCCAGGGAAGGACATCTGGCTGCACATGGGGCTGCTAAAACCTGCAAGTTTCTTCTGGGACTCCTCAAGTAGCCAAATAAACTACAGATATATCCATGAGATGTAAAAATAACCAAGTTTTAATCGTTGCTCAAGAATTTTCAGGCTAGACCAAAGGAGAAATGAGCAGAGAGTGATTTCTTCAATTACCTTGTATAATTTTTAATACCAGATTAATTTCAACTCGTTTTGCTTCGTGTAAACCAGGCACTTCTTTTCCTGAGAAAGGAACTGTATGGCTCAAACAAAGTGTTATAGGTGATTTCTGCTGTTTGAATAACTGAAATTTGCCTGATATGGATACAAATTTGCTTGAAGCTTGATATGAGAAGGGTCAAATACATTTGAGTTTTTCCCAATAAAAAATTACATATTTACAGAAAAAGGTAGTAATTCAAAAGCATGTGATGTATTGAATGCAGGACTTGGTGGACAGAACATACAAGTGATCCAGAGAGTTGTGCAGCCCTTGATTTACCAAATCTGTGGGTTTTTAACCCAGTCTCAAGTTGTGATGCTGAATTCCTCCCCAGGCCTCACTTGATGCAAATTCTTTCAGCCCTCTTGGCTATGAGTTTGAAGAAAGCTCAAGGCTGATTCCTAGTGAGCATTGGAGCTGGGGAAAGATTTGGGGAAGAAAACAAAGAATTACATTTTAAATCAGTCTTGGACTGGGGGAAGCCAGAAAAAAAACGGTCAGAAAAACTCCCCTAGCCTGAAAAATCAGGAATTCTTGGAGGAAGCTACAGCCAGCTCTGAAGGTGCTGAATTCTGCACAAAGATCTTGCTTTTCAAAGGGAAATGCACATAAACACAGCACATTTTACACTGTTAAAACTCATGCAGCACTGAGAAGTCTTTATTTAAAAAAAAACCCAAAACAAGTGTAATAAGGCCATATGCTGTCCTTGAGGCTCTGTTGGCAGAATAACAAAGGGAAGGCATGGAGGAAAAGAATTCTGGGCTCTTCCTGGAACATACTGATCCCCTCAGCTCCCATGGAAAGCAAGGATGGTATTTTTGGACTTAATAAGAAACCTTTGGCACCTTGCAAAGTCAAAGCCTCTTGCTTTGGTGTGTACCCTGGGATAAGAACAGGGTGCAAGTCACAAGGATTAAAAGGGCCACGAAAGTTTGTTAAGAGTGGAATGAAAACACTGAGGCAAAATCTTCTTTTTAGACATTTCTAAGCACTTTCCAGTCACGTTTTGGGAATTGGAATAGTCTAAGGTAATACAAGAGGCATGGCTTAGAGGGGGAGGTATTTTAATAATAAAATATATATTTCTTGTAAAAGATATGACCTCTCTCTCAAACCTTGTCTCTCTTGTTAGGCAGGGACTTGTTTGCAGGCCCAGCCTAATATTACCTCCTCCTGACTATCTTACCATAGCTTGTCATGACATTTAACTGATAAGGTTCATGGTGACTGTCACTATAATAAATTAAAAAAATCCCTGCCAGGGCACATCCTTTCTCCCTGTGACAGCCTCCCTTGTCCTCCAAGACAAGGTGCCCACAACCAAAGTGCCTGTTGTCTCCAGACCCCCTAAATCCTCACATGGGGAATTGTTTGGGTCAACACTCACTGTCCTCAGCCAAAACTGTGCCAACATGTTGCTTGCAACTAAAAAACTTTGACAGCTGACGGCCAGGTCCTGTTCTGTTTAATTTATTAGTGTGGATGGACACAAGGAACCCAACGGGACTGGGACAACAATCTGTGTCTCACTAAGTTTAGAGCTTTTGCCTCTCATAGCACATCCAAATGTCACCCAGCCCCTCACCCTGCATCCCAAAGATGATGATGAACAGACCCCAAGCAATTCCAAAAGGATGATACTTTGGTTGCCCATCTTGAAGGCTGAAATTGGCCGGGCAGCCCAAGGCTCATCTGCTGCTCAGGAAGGGCTGTACAGAATTCCCTGCCAAATGATGTCATCAGCATTGAGGTAATGATCCAAACAGGGACTGGCACCATGAAGAGCTGAGTGTCCTCACAGCCAATGCCATTATCACCTCAGAAAAGTAATTTAAGATGCATATTTGAGACTCAAGGCAGCCTCAGAGATGGGACAGACCTGCTGAGAAGGGGGAAGATTATCCTTTCAGCTTCTCCCAGCCTTCTATTTCCTCTTTGTGTATCCAGTAACAGACAGGCAGGACTGTGGGCTGGATGTCAGGACTGTTTTGATCATTCCAGGCTAATTCTCTCCAAGTTTATGATCCATTGCTTATTTGAACGACCACCTTTTCCTGATAGTGGAATGGACATAACAAATAAAGCTTCACTGTTGCCATCTCAGGCATTATGTCCTCAGCTCCTTTTGCTGAGTCCATATTTCAGAAAAAAATTTCAATGGGTTAAAGTTGCAGCACTTTTTCACTTATATTTTAAGCTCTGGGATCTTTTGTAGGATCTTCTGATGGTGCACTGGTCTCTCCTTCATCATGTGGGCCTGGGCATGTCCTGACACCCAACCATATGGCCATTAAGGCATCCAGAAGCCTTGAAAATGTGGTTTCACCATTGTATCTTGCACATAAATCTGTTTCTTGAGAGAATTAATGTCTCCCTCACCTGCTGCCATCCATCCTGACTTCACCTGAGAAGTGAGTGAGCCAAATGTGACTCGGTGCAGGGCTTTATGCCTCCAAACCTCATGAGATAAAAGTCCCACAGCCCCTGTCAGTGCTCTGCTGCCTAAAGGATCTCAGGAAGCCCTTCATCCAAATCAAGATCCTGGTTTATGTAAAGGCTCCATTGTCAGAACCAGCTCAACCCTTTACCCAGAAGTTCTCTTTAGTAGGTGAGACAGCAGAAGACATTCCCAGTGCTGTTACAGCCACTTGTTGTATCCCAGCTGTCATGCAATAGGAAGCAAAGTGTCAATTCCTTCTCCAAGAGCACACCCTGCCCACTGCTGCTGCTGCTCTCTGCCAGGATACATGTTGGATCAGCTCCACAGAAGGTAGTAAAGCTTTCCCACATTTACAAAGGTAGAGGAAGAGGAATATTTTGCTCATGACACAGCTTCCAAAATAAATGGGATCTTTACTGAAAATGAAGGGATGAGCAGTCCTGCCACCTGGAGAAGAGCAGGTAGCCCAGCAGTGAGCATGGATCTGGAACCACTGTTTCCTTCACAGAGATGGAAGGACAGACACACGGAGCTTCTCAGTGAAGCAGAGCTGATGCTACAGAACAACTTAAACGCTCAAAGTCACCATTAGCAAATTTTTGCAAATTGACCACAGTAACAAACCAACAACAGGAGGCAAAAATATCCTTCCATGACCAAAGCCAAAGGCATCCCATTAGCACCAGAGGAAATACTTGGGAGAGCAAGGGAAGAAAATCCAGGCTGCTTTCAAGGAGACGAAGGAAAGAAAGGCTCAAGACTTTCCCCATTTCATCAACCAACCACCAGCCCTCTGAACATCTGAGGACACTGTTAATGCTACTTCAGACATGAACTTCTTCCAGCACCTCCACCTGCAGCTGTGGAGGAGAACAAGGACACACCAGGCCCCTTGTTGACATTAATCAGCATGACCAGATCAGATCCACGGATTATTTTTATGACCTAGTCCTTCCCAGACCACATTCCACTGCAAAAGAGATAAAAACCAGGCTGCCTCTTCCATTTACTGGACAGACTCTTTTTGACTTCACAGCAGGTGTAGAAGAAAATAACCACTAAGTATAAAATCCAACCCTATTTTTAAAGCAAATAAAGAAGAAACAAGGCCAGGAATTCCATATGACACCAGAGCAGAAATGGACCAGCTGCATCTCTCCCTTTTGCCTAATGCAAGATGATTAATGAACAGATTGAAAAGATTATGTATTTAGTCTCAAAGTTTGGGGATTATAATGGTCAGATAGCAAAAAAAAAAAAAAAAGAGCTACCATAATGAACCCTCAATCAAATGATAATTTTGGCAAGTAATTGTGCTTCTTGGTATCTCAAGCCCCTCAAACTTCATAAAGCCACATTATTTCATAATAAACCTTTCAAAAAGCTCAGTAGAATGGCAAAATGCCCAAATTCAAACACACACTTTGGAAGCATACTTTTCGTATAGATAATTTTTCTCATTGTTAGATTATTTCTTTTCCCAAATCAACTCCAACCTGTAATTCCATCTGCTATACAACTTCATGAACACACCTTTGTTTCATTCCAGATAGACAAAATACCACACCATAAAAATAGAAATAGGTGGGAACAGGCAACAGAAATAATAGAATCAAACCAAAAACCAAGCCAGATTTGTACAGACACCAGACAAGAAGGAATTAAAAAAATGCTGTTTGTACTGAACAATTGTGCCAGTTTTAGAGAGAAAAGATCTTGTGAAACCGAGTCTAAATCTGTGTTTTGCAGTCCTGTCTTGTGCTTTAAATGAAACCCAACAGCATTTTCTCCACTGAAATTTATTAATCTTTGAGCTTCATTTCCCACTTTTCTTTAAAAATTGTATTTCCTAATGGAATAACAGGATTTAAGTTCATTAGAATTTTTTCTCCTTGCTTTTTAAAAATATGTCAGACTCCATTTGTGTCCAATTCTTTCTGGGCACTAATTTTTGGTTTGCTTTGACAATGCAGTGGGTGAAAATGTTACTTCCCCTGCAGTCTGGTGGAAAAGAAATGGAGAGGACTCCCTTCATTTTGCTCTCTGTAGAGATCCCTGTAAATATTTCCCAATGGAACTAAGAGTATTTGGGGCTCAGTTTTTTGTTTTTTTCTAATTCCAGCCTGTGGGAGCAGTTTGGGGATTGGAGAAGGATTGCACTGGGAAGATGTGGGCTTTCCCCCCCTCACATTCCTGACAGCAGGATCAAGCTGTGAGGCTTTTAGAAGGGCTTTACTGGGAATAAACAGATGAGAGATCCCATCCACCTCAATATTCCTCCCTTAAGCTCCTCCCCACCCTGTAAGACTCATCCAGAATTTCTGTGCCAGCTGTTGGTTATTGTGATATTACTGACTGGCTTTTCACTGGGTCTGAGGACATTTTCCACCACATGAGGATATGAAAAAGTCTTTCTCACTTTACAGGAGCTTTCACCTTCCTCACCTCTTCCCCTGACAGAGCACAAGGTCCCTTGTGGTTCAGAGTGATGCACACGACCAAAACTCGAGACAGTTTTCACTTGCCAGGATATTTGTGCACTGACAATGGGAGTCTTTGAACTTGGCTTTAGCCCATCAAGGTGGGGCTTCAAACGTGAGCTTCAAATTCTCAGTCCCATCCTGGAGGAGATGCATCCCACATGCCTTAGAATGGGGTGAATGTCCTGGGGAACTCTTTGTCTCTCTCCATTTCTCACGGAAAGGACTTGGATTAGTGACTCTGAGCCAGTGGCTGCCATTAGATGGACAACTTTTCAATGGCTGTGGCCCCCATGTTCAGGGAAGTGCCACATTTCAATTATTTCAAAGGATGAATCCCCTCTTCACCCAAATGGAAACAGATGAAGATATTTTCCATCAAGCCTTGTAGCCCCTGTTTGTTTTTGCTCCTTCTCCACCTCCTGTCAAAATCAGTGTTAAGATCAGAAAAAACAAAATTGAAAAATCAGGACTGCAAATCATTTTCTTTCAATTTTTCTGTTTGATTCCAGTTACAAACAGGTTGCTTTTTGGGGAAAATTAAAAATAAGTAAACCAATTCCTGTTTGACAATTCTGGTGTCTATCTCACATGTCCAAAATATCACTTCAATGGAAAAGGAACAGAAATAATAACCAGTCACTCATGAACACAATATTGATTCTAATGTACAGGAAAATAGGATCCAGACAGGATTTTACAACTGAGAAGGGAACGTTACAATAAAGATATGACATTTTATGAATATTTGTGTTATAGCTTTGAGCTTTATTGCAAAGCAAAAAATATATATTTGTATATATATATATATATTTTTATCTACATATCACCTCTGACATTGTATACAACACTAAATCACAAGAAATCAAAGAAATCATAGTGAGGTAGATACCAAACAAAGGGATGTGGAAGAATCCAGCTGCTAAATTTGGCTTAACGCAACTGTCATTAAGATATGGATATCCAACACAGCAGTGAGCTTTGATTCACAGCTTCATCAATGGATCCTACTAACACTGATACTGATATTAGAGCCCAGTTAGAAATGATGCCATTTGGGAGCGGGGAGGAAAGTAAATCAGTAGTGTTTCCTACAAAACCAGTCGTCTCCAAGGGAAAAATTTCCATTGATTTTTCATGACTTTTAATGGTGATAAAACAGCTCTGAGAAACAGCCTGTGTTCTAGGGGTACTCGTAGTGCCTGAGGGCAAAGAGGGAGGACTCTACAGCAGGGGAATCTACTGGGACTGAACATAAGTGAAAGGAAGATAAACCATTTCCCTTCCTTTTTGATGGCCAAGGGGAAGCAGCACACCCTGGGAATGCTGGAGGCTACATCCACAAATGTGAGCTTGTGAATATCAGCTTGGACCTGTTGGTGGCAACCAACCAAGCAAGGCTTCAGCTGAAGGGCAGCCCCTGGGTGGATTCTGTTGCTGTTTTTAGGCAACAGCAGAAACGTGGCAAGAAGGGCGGTACCACTGAAGTGACTGGTGTTGGTACCAGGGGGATCCGGCTGCTCTGGCTGCACCCCCACAGGGAGACTTGTTAAGGCACCTGGATGACTGGGGCTCTTCAGATAATCCTCAGCACAATATCTCAGGAGGGATTTGGAATAGCCTTGGGCTCTGAAATTTAATCTGTCAATTTAATCTGTCAATCCAGGACAAGGGGTACCTGGTGCTTCCTTCCACGGGTGAAAAGACACGGAGATGAGATGCAGTGGGTTTGACTACAGCAAGGGTGAACCAGGCTGGATACAGGAAAACATTCCAAATATGTTTCCTGCATGGTTGGTAAAGGTGCCATTGCACCACCCTCATCCATGAAGTGGCATGTGCAGGAAAGGATGGACATGGCACCCTCTTATTTTTCAGGATACACATTATCAGGGATCTAAGGAGTTCTCAGATGCTTTATGAGAAACACAGGCAAAACCAAGTTGGAAGCTCTGGACTAGGAAGCCTCTTCCTGCTGCTCAAACATCTCCTAATCTTCTTGCAAAGGTAGGAAGATGAGCCCTGGCAGGAGGATGATTCCTAAGCTATTCTGCAAACAGTGGCAATCAATTTTATTCTCATATCATTTACAATGTCATGGATGAACTAAAGAAAATGAGGAGAATTGACCAGAACAGGTTACTAAAGAGCAGGAGAAGACAACAAAGTGATTGTTATCTGTGTGAATCTACCAAACAAGTCACAGCTGGAAAATGGCCTTATCCTTCAGGAAAACACATACGAGGTTATCGCTTGTGCATTAATTTTCACAGGGTGTTTTCGGTGAACCCTTAGAGTTTCCAGAAGATGGTCACAGAAAGTGTGGAGCACTTAAGAAAACCAAATTCCCCCATTTCTTGAGTGGGTCCCACTCTCTGGCACCTCTAGCCCTGGGAGGGGAATGCCAGATGTGACTGTGGCTCTCTGAAGAGCCAAAATGGAGCTGTGTTGAAGGAGAAAATTTTGAGTGTTCATCAGCAGAGCACAAGTGTCATGAGAAGCCATGGTGGGAAGTGTTTTGGAAGCATGGTAAATCCCGTCTACTTTTGGTGGGATTCAACTCATCTAAACACAATCAAATAAAGGCCGCACAGAAGATACAAAATAGAATCTCTGTTTGGAGCATCTTGCTGTCTCTCTTGAGTATGGAATAGACTTCATGAGATACCCAGATCTTGTGGCTAAATTAGAGGTTTGGATCCCATGTTCATGGAGCCAGTAGGCAAAGAACTTTGGACAAACACCCTCACCCAGGGGTGTGTTGGGTTGTGTGTCAAGAAATACTTTTCTCTCTTAAGAGTCTCAAAGCTGGAAATGGCTTTAGACTTGTCCACAAAGTGAATGTTTCCTGTCTATTGCCAAACATGCTCTTAAAGATTTGGTTTTTCATGTCACAGAAAAGCCATTTTGAACTGAAATACGTCTGGTTTTATTTTGACTCTGATGGGTGCATTGCTTTGCTTTGAAGGGACTGGGTAGCCCAGAAAGGAAAAACATATTGCCAATCATCTTCCACACATTTCCTTCCCTTAGGAGATTTTCTAGGTGAGTCATGGAACAAGAAGCCTTTGCAAGTTACTTCTTTTAAGAAACTGGAGTGTATGAACTTAAAAGATTATGGATTGAGTCAAACTTGCACTCTAAGCTCCTCCATTCACTGGATGTAGCAATTAGGAAAGTATCTTGATTTTTTTTCCTTAAAACTTTAGTAGAAACTGGGGCAGAGAATGATTCCACTTGGCCTCCTTAGGTGGACACCTCTCAGCACTGCATTTTCAGGGAAGGAAAGTAGATGTTCTGACTTAAAGTGAGCAAGGGGGGAAAATGCTGTCTTCAAAAAATACTGAATAATCATTAAATTAATCATTAATATTCATTAACAGACTCTGCAGATGCCAGCATACTAATGGGAAGTCCAAGGGACACCTATAGCTCCATGCAAACACCAGCTACAACTAGAGCCTAAAACCTGCCAATAGATGGAAGAGCCCAAACCTGTCAGCAGCTGGAAGAGCCCATGTTTGTGCAGGAAGAGCAGATGAGGAGACATTCGAGGTTTTACAGCTGTGTTACACCATTAAATAGACAATGTGCAACAAGCAAAGCTGGGTGAGATGTCCTGCAAGAAATTGTTCCGGTGTAAAAGCTGCATTCTAGAGAAGCGAGTTACATGAAAGAGGTTTCTGAGCCCACCTGGATTTACAGATCAACCGACTGATGGACACAACATGAAGTTTTGCAAGATGGGAAGATTGCATCCAGCTTTTCCACTACTGTTGTTTTCAGGTAAATGTGGCTTTAAGTTCAGCAGGAAGACTGACATGAAATTCTTGATAAGGACTGAAATGCAAAAGATTGGCTGAAAGAAACACCCACGATGCCACGGGCTGCTGTGGTCACTCAGGTTGCCACTCATACATGGAAGGGGTGCCACAAATCCATTCCCTTCATGCTTCCACCTTTTACCAGCTTCAGTAAGGGCTCCTTCTATATCCACAGCTGTCCCTTGGCCACTTGGAAGAGCTTCATTAAATCAGGTGTCCAATGAGTCAGAAATGGGGTTTCACCTGTTCTTCCCCAAGAAACTCCAGGTTACAGAATCCCAGAATATCTTGAGTTGGAAGGCATCCAGAAGGATCCAGACCATGAGACCTGTGTGTAGTACATCAGACAAGAGTGGGATAATGGCAGCAACCCAGGCTTTTGCCCTGGGCCAATTTGTTTCAGCACCTGGAGGTCCTGTGGCTGAGAAGAGTCGGATAAAGGGATTTGAAGAGAGTTCATGTCATGGGCCGTGGCTCTCAAGGATGGGGAAGCCTTGAGAAGAATGAAAGAAGGAGTAGCACAACATCTGAAACGTAACAGTGAAGGCATGAAGGTCAAAGCATGGCCCAAGGAGGCAGCAGTGGCTTCCTGAACAGAAGAGAGATGGAGGGCAAGGGGAGGTTGGTGACGATCTCACCGTAAACTGGCCCGAATCACCTCTCATGGGCACAGAGAGGGACCCTGCAGTATTTGCAGAGCAGGACCATGAGTGCAAAGTGCTTAAAGGCCTGGTAAGCATTAGCAACCCCAGTTTGACAGGCACAGAGAAGAGGCAGTGATGCTCTCTAAGCCTCAAGGTGAGTGGTTGGTGGATGAGGGACAACAGTCACATCTCGTGGGCGTGTGTTTTCCTGAGCTCATCACTGGATGACCCTGTTTCCTCACCAACACTCTCTGCTCAGCTCCTGTTTATAAACTGGGGTGGGGAAAGAAAGGTTCTTCAGGCTAAACCCCTCAGGAATATGCATTGGGAATAACAGGGGAGAATTTTCTTCCTTTCTAGATCTTTCTTTATATTTCCTCCCTTTCTAGACAATTTTCTCCCTTTCTACCTATCTAAGGACAGGGAAGAAGTTTACCCACTAGAGTCAGGCTATTTCTTACAGCTTAAAGAAACACAAAACCTCTACTTCAGTGGTATAGATGGGCATGATCATGTGCTGGATGTGTGTATATATTATACACACCCTAACGTGGACATACGCTATTATATATTTCTATAATATATAATATAGTATATAATACACACACACACACACACACACGTGAGATACTCAAACATCTCAACTCCTCTTAGTCATAGAATCAAAATGCTCTTCTTTGAGGGTCGGGTAACACTCACTACATTTTCTATATAGACAACTTTGTACATACAAGTCGTAAAGTGCGTTAAAAAGCGCGTAAAATTTTCTATGTAGAAAACTATGTACATATAGCACACACATGTACTAGAACACTTGGAGTTAAGCCAAATTTCACCTTCATCTTCACATCCCCAATACCTACAATACAAAACCAGAATAATAAAAAAAAAATGTACATAAGGAAACAAATTTTAAAATAATATTCCTAAAATCCAAGAGAGAGAGAAAAATGAATCAAGAAACAAAACCAAACCCAAAAAAACCCCCAGTCAACAGAAGCCTGACACATGTAGAAAACATTGATTCACTTAGAGAACATAAAGAGGGTCATGTCCGAACCTCCTTTTTCTTAAAAACAAAACCAAACCAAACCCCTTTTGTTTGTCTGTTTAGCTCTTATTGTTTGAGAAAAGTCACAGTAGCACTCTCACCTTGAACTAGAGTTTGGAACTTTTTGTGTTTCTTTGTACAAAAGAAAAAACGGTTTAGATTATGGAAAATAGTTGGGAAATTTGAGGTTGGAGAGAGGAGATAGAGAGAGAAACTGGAAGATTGCATAGTTGTGAACAGTGGCTTCTCATCAAGGTGAAAAAGTGCATCATCTGATAAAATAGCATTTGATTATTAATTTTTTTTTTGTTCGGTTCCATACTTTTGTTTTTTCCTCAGTCAACTGTACATGTCACACATGGAAAGGTATTTACAGCACACACACATGCTAACATCGAACGTCTGACACTGAAACAGCCATTCTTTAAATGTTCCATCAGAGTTTGTTCCATGCAAATTTGTATTCTCTTTAAATACATTTTTTGCTACATCCTAAGACCACAGACTTGTCTAAGCCCATCTCATGTAATTTTGATCATTAGCAACATAAAAAGGGGAAAAGCACCAGAATGGCTCGGTTTGATCACCAAACCTCTGCTTTGACTTCTTTTTTTAATTTTCATTCCTTCATTCACTGCTGGTTGTTTGCTTTTTTTACACTATTATTTTTTTCTACTGTTGTCGTCATTTGTTTGCTTTAATTTTCCAGAGATGGGAAAAAAAAATTGACTTTTTCTTTTTTTAATAAGCATTCTTGAGGTAAGAGTTATGCTCAGCACCTGGGGCAGGCAACAAAGCTTTCAAAAGCATTTGAGAAATGAAATGTGAGTCCAAACACTGTCACCAACATGTAAACTAACAGCAAAACAAAACAAATAAAATTGAGATGAATATTCCATGTTTCTGTGCAGGATAAACTTCCCACCTGCTTTCCAACCCTCTTTCCTTTTCCCAAAAATCACAAACAGAATGAAAAGGAAATAAAAGTGACTTGGCACATTCCCTCTTGCACCAGCCAAAGGAAAAAAAACAGGTGTTGTGCATTAAAAAAGATACTTCAAAAGCTTTTCACGCCTGCTGCCTGCCTCCAGTGCATTTTAATATATGTCTGATCATTTACATTTATATAGGAAAGTCGTATTTGTTACACTTTATACAGGATCGCTTCGTTTTTGTCATTTTTTAACCTTTTCAATTTTTTTTAAATCTTTTGGATAATGAGTTGGTTATAACAATCTACAGTAAGGCTGCACAGGAAGAATACTGTGTATTTTTTTTTCATCTCTAACAACCAAAGTATATAAAATGAGGTTTGATTCTAGCACCTTTTACAGTATTATTGGTGTTGTTCCCTTTAGGAGAAAATCCCTTCACTCAACATCTGTTCTACCATCTCTCTCTCTGGTTCCAGCAATACTCAAAGGTGATGATTGACCCAACCCAGCAGTATTTTGATATAAAAACTCTCTCCTCTGAAGTCAGGCAGAATTACTCATGTGAGCAAACCAATGCCTTCACCTGCTTCCCTCCTCCCCACCAGCGAGGGCTGCTCAGCTCACTCAGAGCAGCATGGAAAAAAGAGCATCCAAAGAGGGAAAAAAATACCCCAAGGTGGTGTCTCGCTGGGGCAGCTGGGGTGGAGAGGCTCAAACAGGAATGGTTTTGCTCGGGGTGGGGAATAACAGCTCTTGCCACAAAGTGAGTTGCATCACCTTGGTGCAAAGAAAAGGCAGGGACGCTGCCTGGGATTTTGCCCTGCCCATCCCACCATCCTCCTTTCACAGCAAGGGGAGGCCTCCCCATCCCATGGTAGGAAGAAGATGCTGAGATTTTGAGAAATTTTGAGAAATGCTGGGAAACAGCAGCTTTCACTGGGTGCGTTTCAGAGGGGCAGGAAGAGGAAAGGGAGCTGGAAGGAAAAAAAAACACGGGAAAGAGAAGCTCCTTGCCAAGGTTGTAGCGCTTTACAGGACGTTGAGCTGTTGGTTTCACTCGAGCAGTGTGTAATCCTGCAGGAGGATGGTCCATTCCCCCTGCAGCAGCATCAGAACCTCAATTATATATATATAATTATAACTATAGTGATATCTCTATCTATCTATATTTATATAAGTATACTGTTACTGCACTGGCACCTAATACAGAGGACAAGTACTGGCGTTGCTGTTGGATGCAAGTGGTTGCCTTGATTGGAGTCCTGTGAAGGGTGAGCACCACAAGGAAAGGCACCACGAGGCTTTGAGTGTTGAAATGTTGCTGCCCTAACAAAGACATTGTCAACAAACATAAAGAGCTTTTGGGGGTTAATGAGGGCAGGTGGGGCCAGGCCACCTTCTGTCCTCACCAATGACAGGAAAAACAGAGTTTTCCCAGAAAAAAAAAAAACAACACTGGGATTTGTGCAGGACAGCTGGTGCCTTGAGAACAGAATTAGGGCTTTTGAGGGGCACTTTTTGATTTTGCGAGCTCCCATTTGGACAATTTTTAACAACCTCCCTAAATTAAAACGGCAGCATGTCACTGTGTTCAACATGTTTGCACCGATGTAAAAAAAGCAGAATTGAACTGTGAGTGCTCAAAGAATGATCTCACAGAAAGGGCACGGCCTGACGTCGATGGCCTCCTGGGATGTGCTGGATGCCTTCTGCTTCCACCAAAGCAGGGGAAGTCGAAAGCACTCAGTGAGTCTGATCTCATCCTGCTGCAGAGCCCTGCCCTGAATATCTCAATCTGTCACTCCCCAGGAGCCCAGAGAATAAATTGTCCTGGACACAGGCAACAGTTTTGATGGGTTTGCCAAAGTCCTGCCAGACTGAGGCAGAGATAAAACCTGCATGTCTGGTTTTCTGAGGTCTTAACCCCTGCTTTTCATTCCCTCCTTATTCAATCAGCATCCACTCAACTTTTGTGTGGGCCCTTGCTCTATTTCTTCTGCTCATAAATTCATGCTCAAGCACACACGTTCCCCTCCAAGACGTAGAAAATAGAGGAAGAGCTGGGGAATGAGACAGAACACACACTCAGAGCCCTCCCGTGAAAGGAGATGTGGCTGCAGACACTGTCTCTCAACAACGGGCTCCCCATGCGTAAGGTCATTGCTTGGTGATTGAAAAGGAAAAAGAAGAGACTCACAGGCACTCTATGCCACGTTAATAGCACCAGTTTTGCATCATGTTGACACCTGTCAGCCCATCCCACCTAAAATTCCCTAACTCTTCTGACAGCTGCTGATGAGCAGCCTGGCCCTGCTGTCGGAGACATCACACCAAGGCAAGGACAGTGCCAAGGAGTTCCGCGGAAATTCACTCTGTGGACAAAGAGGAGGCTCAGGTTTGCCCTCAGCCTCTTCTCTTGGCCAGCTCAGAGTAGGGGTTGTTTGCAGCCCTGACTCACACAAGCACCACTTGTGAAGCTTCTGGCAGAAGCTGAAATAGTGGTGGAGCACCACTGTGGGAGATAAATGGAGCTGACTGTGGCAGGAGTTGAAGTCGTGTCCCTTGATCATTCAGATCTGCTTTTGGGGGCCTAGTTTGGATCTTGGTCTCTCTCTGCCCTCAGGAAGGATGGCTCAGGTGCAGAAATGGCCCAGGAAGGAGCCAACCAGCTGAACTGGCAGATCTTTGATCCTAACTTGGACAGATGGGCATCTTCACCTGCAAGCCACGCTGGGTCAGAATGGCACTGGAAGGGCAACTTCAGATGAGTGACCTGGGTCCAGAATGGGCTGGGTTTGGTTAATAAGGCAAATTCAAGACTTGGGCATGACTAAGTTTCAAGCTTTGTTAGCAAAACTTTTATTTGTTCCTAGGAAAGCTCAGGCCGTTATTTGTGTCTGTACCTGATCAGGAGGGGCTGGAGTGAGCAGGCTTCTCCTTTAGAGGATTTCAACCAGACAGGATTTAGGATGGGAGAATAAGACGTGGGGGTGCCTGTGGCACAGACTCTTGGGAATGCACCTGAGGGCCCACGTGGTCTTTCTATCGCTGCTTTCTCCAACTCCGAGACTCAGTGGGACTGTGCCAAATCCCTGGTTTCTCAGTTGATTTCCCTTCATTCTCCACAAAGTGAGAGTGGGGCATTTCAGGGGATGGAGAAACCCCCTTCCCAAAATCTTAATGTGACATTTTAGATCAACCTGCCTCTTTGTGTCTGCTGAGCTACACGGAGTCAAAGGATAGGTGACGTGGTGGATTGTATAGTCCTGCTCTGCCACCATCGGCACGGTGCTTTTGATGTTAAAAACTTGAAGCAGTTCACCAAGGATGACTAAATAACCCTCATATCACTCTTGCGAGGGAACCTTTACACTTCTCGATTTATAGATGAGGCACAGAGCCAACCCCAATCCCCCCCCCCCCCCCCCCCAAAAAAAAACAGGTGTCCTATTGTAACAACTTCTTTTTACCACTTTGTAGTGATTGGAGAATTTGTTTTCCTTGAATAAGGTTTATCTGAGGAATCAAGTGCAAGAGTATTTTCCAGATGTTGAGTGTTAACAATGAGCTCCAGCAGTGATTAGTCAAATTCCAATGTTTATGGGAAAAGTGGCACTTCTGCAATAGAAGTATTTAAATTGTGCTGTTCTCTGTGGCTGTGCCAATTTTCCAGTGCTATCAAAACTCACTAATCAAAAACACTCCTAGGATGAAAGCTCATTTGAGAAGGTACCATGGACTTTTAGGATTCCTTTCAATCGGAAGAGCTTTGCAAGAAGTAGGGTTGACAAAGATCTTTAACTGCACATTGTAACACGTGGGGTAAGGATAGCAGGAATCCAGGGCTGGAGCTGGGAATGGTGATGGAAACCAGGCAACAGCCTGACCATTCCCATGTCACGTGCCCTGGAGAACAGGTCAACGCTCTTGGGGAACATTTTGCACCTGCCAGCAAAGACAACCCCAAAATCCCCTTGGCTTTCCCATCCAACAGCCATGGCAGAGACGGAGAGAGAATGTGGATCTTCAGGCACCACGATTTTGCCTTTTGTATGAGATGCTGCATCCGAAACTATAAACAATAAAGGGATGATATTTCCTTGCAATCAAAAAGCCTCCAAAATACAGAAACTTTTCTGTGAAAATCCTGGTTTTGGGGGAACAGTCAGGTTCCCAAGCACACCACTATTAGTCTGGAACAAGGAACACACAGGAGACCATCAAGAACCTCACCCCATCTGTTACCTCATACTGGTTTCATACTGGGTGATTGGCTTTAGTGGAATGGTCTGAACTTGACCTAGTGACGAAAGTGGAAGTCACCAGACCAAGATGTGAAATAGTCCTTCCCTGAGTAAATTAAACATTTTTGAAACTAATTCCTATTCCTCGTTGAAAAAAAAGGCTGGAATGGTATAAGTTTACAGAGCAGAAATATCTGTCAGAACCATTGGGAGTTTTTTCTTATGGCAAAATATTTTCCACAAAAAAACCCTCAAGTTTTAAATCCATTTTGGGAGGGGGGCACATTTTGTAGCTAATGGCAAACTTTGCTGTTCACTGTAAAATCTCTTCCCTCTCTCTCTCCCTACACTGAAAAAATGGAGGCCAAAGGGGATTGGCTGTGATACCTATTTAGCCACTTCTTCAGAAAGCACACATCACAGCTGTCCTCCAAATGGCTGCAATCACATCCAATTTAAGGCTTGTTTAACTGCTCATGGAGTTCTGGGAACTTCAGGGATAAGTGGAAACCAGTCCTCTTTCCCTACTACATATCCATCAGAAATTTTTTGACTGATAACATTCAGTAATTATTGGGGGAAAAAACCCAAACAAAAAGGTTATATGGAAATGGTGTTAAACTGTAGTAATTTGAGAGGGTCACCTGGAGAAAAGTCAGTCTACAGCTTCTCTCCACAGATCATAGAATCCTAGAATCCTGAGCTGGAAGGGACCCACAAGGATCATCCAAGTCCAACTCCTGGCCCTGCACAGGACAAGCCCAAGAAATCACCCAGCTGAAGTCAAGAGGGCTTGACTTTAAGCCACTGGAATTTCTGTGTGTTCATGTCCCTGTATGAACTAGAATGCCCTCAGAAACTGAAACAAAAATCCTAAAGAGAACAGATTGCAGGTGTAATCAGCTGGCATTTGTCCTGGATCTTTGCTAGTTAGGAAGGAACAGTGTTTGCTTTCAAAGTGGAAGAAGGGGAGGAAAGATGGGGGCGGTTTGCAGGTGGTGTTCAGCTGGCTCTGAGGGAAGGAGGTTCTGGCACTGCCAGCGAGTTTTATTGGTAAATACAGCAAAAAGGAAAATATGAGCTGCTTGTCCTTGTGACTGATGAACGGGAATGACATCTGGAGGCAAAACAATAATCTTTCCCTTTGAGTGGTGTTTGGCATTTGAATTTTAAGGGCTTGAAATCAGATTTGGAGGGTTTAATCCCTGCAAAGGAGGGCCCTGTTTGCTGTGTGTATTAACAGGGCTGTTTTCATTGCAATGGTGATACTGGTTGGAAGGAGAAATCATCTTTTCTTCAGCTAAAGCCAGAGACTAAAAAGCTCCCAGGTAGCTCAGGGGTATGCTACACTCCGATGGCTCCACTTGGAAAGATACTCCTGCCTTTGTCCAAGTTTTGCCTGGGTTTTGACAACATCTAGGAGCTCAGACATTAAATCTTTTATCACAGGCTTAGAAAAATAACAACAGGGCCCATCTTGGGCTCCCTGGCACCAATAGAAATGACTATTTTTAGCATAAGGAGTGTAAGGAGGCACCGGAACATCAATAGAGCTTTACTGATTTACACTGATGCTGCATTTGACCCTCATTTTTGGTCTGAACTTTGCTTCCAAATTTCTTAAGAAGTGGAAGATCAGGTGGTACAGCATTTCTTTAGAAGGACCTTAAGCTTCTGATGGTCTTTTAAGTAAAAAAAGCCCATAAAAGGAATGTTTATTTCAACCCTGCTTGCAAATCCCAAATTGCCAGCACCTCACATCAGAAACGACCTTACTCATCTCAAAAAAGCCCTTTGGAATTCACAATGTGTTCATATATATTAAAACATATATACTGTTGCAGTAACATGGCATGTATGCTCCTCTATATTCCCACAGGACTGGGGATACAGACACAGACATACATGTTGATTAGTCCCTTTCATCCTGAAAATTCGTAGCCACCCACTTCACGTTGGAATTAATATGTAGTAGGAGGAATTTTCTCTCCTCCCACTGCTGAAGCGGGTCATAGCAAAACAACCAGGTGCAAGCACAGCCAGGTGTTTTCCCTGTTAAACAGTATATTTTCAGGAAAATTAAAGGGCGATTTATCTATAAAATGAACTTTTCTCCTTTTTTAAAATATATATATATATAATGCCCTCAATACCTTATAGGCTATATCCTATTAAATTCCACGAGGTGGGCAATAACCAGCTTTGAAAGCAGTCTGCATCTACATCTTTTTGCTCTACTAGATACACATCAGACTTTAAGTGCTTTCAAAACCTCTTGCCCTCTCTTACCCCTCTCAGTCCATCCCTGTTCAAGACACAGATGTGTGGTGCTTCTTAGGACAAAGAGGGAATATCTCAGTGTTGGCCAGCATTTGGTTGGGTCAAACAAAGCAGTTAGCATAGCACCGAAGGAGTTACATTGCTGTTTTTTTCCCAACTTCAATCTTTTTTTTTTTCTTTTTTTGAACAGAAACAGTAAAAAGAACCCAGAAGCACCAAGCTGAGTGCTTAAAACAGGGCAAAGAAACATCTGGGGAGAAGGGTGGGGAAGGAGCAGACCCAAAGCCAGTGCAGATGATCAGTGGCCCATCTGCAAGAGTGGGGCTTCTGAATTTGCTTTGCCCCGGCGGGAAGATGTGCAGCTGCCTGGAAATTCAGGTGGAAGAGCCTGGCTCTTGTAGCCAGAAGATTTTGAACTCTTTCCCCGTGGTGGATACAGAGCAGGGGCAGGGAAGGTACGTGGCAGACCGAGACAAACCTTCCTTCTTGCCTCATGCGAGGAAAGTCTTGGGCTGGAGAAGACACTGGCCACCTGAAACACCACCCAGTTATCCCAACCAGACCAGACTTCACAGTCCTTACTCAGGAGAGAAAGTGAGACCTAACAACAAAACCCAAGAGTTTTGCCTGAGTAAGGAGTGTGTGAGTGGACTTCACGAAGTTTTTCTAAAAGGGAGCAGGGAGTCCTGCCTGGCATTGCATTTCCAAAAGAGACATTATATAATGGTCAGGACACTTAGACAATTAAAACACTCAGCTCAAAAACACACAAAAAAAATAACAAACCCAGGCTTTCTATCACATGCTTTTTTCCCTTTCAAATTAGCTGACCAGTGGTGATACTTGGAGCAATGAGCTGGATCCCTTCCCTCATTCTAAAGAAAGTTATCTCGGCTGGCTTGGTGTTCAACCAGGGATGAATCCACCTCGATGGACACATAACCAACAGTCAAAACTCCTGAGGATGGCAAGGGAAGTTTTGCCTGCAGGAGAACGGCGAAGGCAGGCCTGGTCTGGTCTCTCTGGTTGTGGCACAGATATTTCTCCAGGAAAGTGGGGACTTCCAGAAGAGTCGCGCAGGAGCAGCGTTGGGTCTAACTCATCCTTTCACATCCCACCTTCTCCCTTTGCACAAGGAAACTTCAAATAAAAGCTACTGTACAACTGAGTAAACTGCAATTATTGTGCTGTCTTAGGCAGTCAAGGAACTTAAAAGGCAAAAACAGAAAGAAAAAGGATTATTTTCACAAGTTTATCACTTGAGACACTAGTTTTCCCATACCTACATGAGTTCCCCAGCAATACCAGCCTCCCAGATAAGGTCCAGGCTATTCCAAAACAGCGTGAGCAAATTTTTCACTGTATTCAGATGGAAGCTGATGACTGAAAGATTAGTGCACATTAACCGTGGCTGATGAGAGCAAATTTTAAAGAAATTCAAGTATTCATCAGTAATCTGTTCGGTTCAGAAATACTTTTGTCATCTTTAGTTTCAAGTTTCCAGAAACAGCAAGGAAAAGGGAAGGTCACCTGTTGTGTAAGAAAATAATATTGCAAACAGTGCTGTTACATTTGACCAGGAAAGCAAGGCTGTTCAGCTGGCACACAACAATTTTCTCTGTTCCTTGCTTTTGGGGAGAGAAAAGACTTAAGATAATTTTCTCAACACATGCACCAACAGCAAGTTTTTTCTTCTGCTTGTTGGAACCAACCCCTTTACTGCTCATTCCCTGTAACAGCACAAACCCAGCAAGAATGAAATTTTGATGGTGCACTTCCAGCACCTCTCACACGCATTAACTTAAGCCTCACAAC
Source organism: Serilophus lunatus (assembly GCA_013399895.1). Taxonomy (NCBI): domain Eukaryota; kingdom Metazoa; phylum Chordata; class Aves; order Passeriformes; family Eurylaimidae; genus Serilophus; species Serilophus lunatus. The sequence continues at coordinate 1,207,343 of VXBA01005352.1, forward strand.
ACCCCTGTGAGGTAGGTAAATATTATTATACCCATGTACAGATGGGTAAACTGTAGGCACAGAAAGGTTAAATCACTTGCCCAAGGTTACACAGCAATTTCGTGGCAGAGCTGGGGTCGAAACCCAGGAGTACTGTCACCCCAAAATCTGCAATGACTTTTAGACCGTGGCCACTTTCTACACTCGCTGTAAAAGACCATCTGACAAACACAGCATTGCATAAATCTAAATAACTCCGCGGATTACAAAGTGCCTGGTTTTCAAACAGTTGCCTTGCTGCATGTGTCCCAAAGGAGTGGGGAGGGGAGAGAAAAATTTATGCCCTCAAAAAATTTTTGTCTGCTCGCAATGCTTGATTCTGTTGTAGGTTTTGGTTTGGGTCGTTTTTTAGGAGTTTTTAATATACAACAGGAAATGATAGTCCACATTATTTCATCAACAACATCACTTTCCAATTAGGTTCTGTGCATGTCTGAATATACAATAAGGTCCAGATGGTTGATGCTGATTTATTTTAATTGTCACCAATTGCCTCCCTCCTCATCAGCAGAGAGCCAGTGGAACATATGCAGCGATCTGTCATCTCCTTTTCTCATTTTTCTCATTATCCTACTGTCTCAGCTTCAAGTAAGGAAGAAGGGTTGAACATAGGCAATATCTAGCACAGCAGGAAGGCTCCTACCTTTCTTCACATGACACCTCGACAGGAAAGAGTCACCACACCGTTATTCCCAAGTTCAAACACAACAGAACAATGAAGCGATTCTGAATGTGCTCATGGAGAAGTAAGTGGATTGCAACAATCTCTAGTGGTACCCAAAGGTCTGGAAATGCATTCTGCACACAGTGAAAGGTTTGCCCACGTCTATTTGGGATAGCCTCCAATCTTCCCATTCAAACCAGGCTGAGATTCTCTGCACCAGAATACACCTGAGCTCCAAGGAAAAATGAAAACAGCAATCATAATCCTGGGAAACTACCAACCCCAAGGCCCTAGGGCTTGAGACAACTGCCAAAATAACAGCATGCAAACTTCAGCAAGCAAAGGGTACACAAAGGAGTTCACATCATCCCTACCACCCTACAGCAGCTCCCTCGGCTTCTGTGGGGATTGGCATAGACCTGTTTTTGTCGTGGTTATTTGGGTTTTTGTTTCCTGATGGGTTTTCTTTTGCATGACCACATTTGATCTGAACACAACCCAGAGAAAAGGAAACCCAGAAAAGAAGAAAATATCCTAGAGATCCTGTTTCCACAATTTTCCGCTGACTCCGGCAGCTTCCAAATTGTCTCCTGCCCAAGCTGCCCAGCAAGCAGGCACTAAAAGGTTTTGCAAATGCACAGTAGTAAGTTTTCCTTCTCAAAGCACCTCTGAGCTTCAATGAAATCATGCTGGACAAACCTCAGACCACATTTTCTTCAGGAGGTTTAGTCAGGTGTGTGGGGAAACAGGTGGAACATGCATTTCTGGGCAGGGGGACGGGGAGGGATAAATTGTGAAGTGAATCTTGTGAGTATAAAAATATATGTGAAGAGCACAGGGTAATTGTGCTCTGAAAGTCAACAGCAATGCTCCCCTTGTGAGCCAGGTTTTAGCAGACCGTGGACTAAAGCTTAGAATTAATTTTGTCCTGTTTCATTTAGTCAGCTTTAAATAAAAATACATGCAAATGAGTGTTGACTTTTGGCAGGTGCAGAGAAGGACAGGGTGAAGCAGAGAATTAGCTCCAATCCCAAACACTGAAAAGATATATATATTTACACTTGAAATCAGTGGCTCACTTGCACCGTCCACTGGTAATTATTCAACACTGGCTCCTCTTCTGCAGTTCAGGTTGGAAATGCTGAGGATAAAAAATGCCTTGTGTGGGTGGCAAAGCATGAAAAGGGCATGGGCAGGGACCTTGTAGTTCCTGTGTTCCATGGTTGATTTGGTCTGGTCCTGAATCATTCCTGTCCTCGAATTAGCTGCCTGTGGTTGTATAATGCTATCACAGTAAACATGCCATCCATCTGACATGGATGGAGGGATGGATGGGTTAACATCGGAGCGATAAAAGGGATGCTGTTTGCAAAACAACCTCGGCAAAAAGAACAAAGTGAACTGAAAAACAACTCGTCCATTGAATCCGGCAGAAAATGGAAAAATGCCAGATCGGAGCTGACATTCTCCATCACGTCCTGAATCCTGCTCTGTGGCACTGAGTTGTAACTGTATTAGCAAATTAGGAGCTTCCAGGATCCATGAGGCCAACTGACAAGTGCTGGCCCCATCCCTGCTAAAATCTTCCATCCCTGATGCAGAGCAGCTGCATCCAAGCTGCTGAATGGGGATGGTCTCTGGCCAGAGGCAATGCCTGGGCTTGTTGGAGTAGGTAAAAACCATGCCAGGGAAGGTTTGAACAATATAACAGTCGGGATGGTGGAGCCCTCGTGCCTTGGCTTTGCCCTGGCATGGCATAGCTGGCTGGTGTAGATGATCCCAGGATGGATCCAGCAGCACAAATGCGCTGGACAAGTTGTCCACTGTTCTTGTGACTTGAATAAATACAAGCTCAACCTTCTCCACAGTAGTTTGAAAAACTCCTCACTCAGTGTCTTCTGGGAAGAAGGTAGGACATTGTATAACTAAGCTACAGGGAAAAGCTGAGGAGCTAAAACCGAAGTGAAACCAAAACAAGTCACTGACCATCCTGAAAAAGCGAACAGCAAAAATCAAAGGGCAAAAAATAACAAAATGGGAGGAGAAGACTAGACTTAGCACTGGGATTAGTACCAATAAAGAGCTGGGGGTAGTTTTGCTCCCCTGGCTTTTGGCTTGGCAAAAGGCGCTGTTTGGCAACAAGATCACGGGTAATCCCAAAATGAAAGGTTCACCACCCCAAACTGTCCACCATGAACCATTGGGTGTAGTGGCAGAGCACGTGCTTTACTGTAAGGCTGTAATGAAGTCCTTGAGAAAAGAAATAGCTCTTCAGGGTTGACAAAGGCTCTCACTGGAAATCCTTTGCTAAATGAAGATGCCAGTGAATGTCATTCAAAGAAAGGACTAGAAGCAGAGGCAGAAAGTTTATGCAACCAAGAGTAATAAAACAGTCTTTACATACAGTGCAGGCCCCTGGCTTTGCTGTTATCCACACTACGAGCCATGAAGGAGGAGGACTTTGGAACAGGGATATGTCAAGCCCTTAGTTAAGCTGGTTTGGTTGTGAGAAATTAGCACTGCATTGAGAAGTAAGGACACTTCCAGAGTGTTTTGCCCCTCCACTCCCATTACGGGATGGAGAGGGCGGCTGTTGGTGTGGTGGTGTGGAGCAAGATCCCGTTCCTGAGGGAAGGCAGGTTGAAGTTGCACATGAGAGGCAACACTGAGGGGTCTCCTCCGTGACACTGATGGCTGTGCCTTGGCTCGTTGACTCGTTTCACTGTCCTGGTGAGAAGCGGCAGCGTCCGGCTCTTCAGTGGGGCCTGAGGTTGGGATCACATCTCCAGACCTCAAGGGTGACGAGTCTGGGGAGAGGGACCTTCTTATGGTGCTTTTGAAAACGAGGATGCTGTCTCCAGGAAGATTGAGCCCCGAGGAACAGCGGGGTTGTTTGGCATCCATCCCTTTCTCATGCTTATGCCAATGAAATGCAGATGTGCAGAGGAGAGCTTTTCATGGCAGGTACAAGAAGACTCTTTACACAGGGAGTAAGTCTACACTAGTATTAAAGGTAAGTCGAAAGAAAATCCTGGGAGGAGAAATGCAGGCCTGGTGCTGGAGGATGGGCACCTCCATGTTTTTATGACTCAGTAGGTAGGGACAGCGTGTTCACTTCACAAATTACCTCTTTTTATGGAAACTGATCAGGGGAAAAAGAGGGTGAAATGTTAGTAGGACACTTGAGAAGGGACTGGTTATGGGACACAGACAATGGAGAAGGGAAATGAAAGCTTTTCACAAATATATGTAAGTTCATGTGTATATATATAAATCTCTTTATGTACACAGTAAAGAAGGGACTGGGAGGTTGGATAGGGAATGACAAGACCAAATCCCTCCCTTTGCATGAAAATGTGACCATCACATTGGTTGTAACCAGAGCCCAGAAACATCTGCCTGAAATGAAGTTTGACTGGGAATTACAGTACCAGTGACAATTTGGCTTCATAGAAACTTTGCCGTGTATCTATAGTTTGGCGTGAGTGAGTCCTGCCCTCCTTGAAAGGGACGGACACCAGTTAAAAGTTTTCTTTACAAAACAAAATGAAACAACTGAAGAAACCCCAACATTTTCTCAGAACACTGCAAAGGATCACTGATTGAAAAAAATGGTTCTCTTCAGGTATATTCAGGCGAAGAAAGCATTCAGCTTCTTTAAACTGTTATATAAAATTGGTACTAGTTTTTTTAAGTACTACTATAATTAAAAAAACCAACTGATTCCTCAAATTAAAAAAAATCATAATCATAATTAAAAAATATCCCCCCATGCTGATCTTCTCTTCAGAACAGATCAGCATGGGAGTTTCGCACCCTAGACAGTTACAGTATTTCTGGAATAAAAAATTGCAATTACACACAGAAAATACTACAGCATTCACTTAAAAATATCTCATTTTGTTGTTGTTGTTGTTTTTCCCCTCCCAAGTAGAGGGATGGTGGGATTGAAAAGATGCCCTGAAACGGGAATATTCCTTTAAAGGAGCAATACTCTTGAAACGGAAAAGGGTGTTGTTGGACAGACAAAAAGCCCGTGATCGAACTCGAAAACAAAGAGATTCCAGCAACAACAGAAACGGAACTGGAGAGATGGGAATGTTCAGACACCGAGCGGGTTATTTGGAAATGTCAAGACAACTACTCAGCCCTCGGCAGGTGACTGTCTGGGCTTTGCCATCATCGGAGGTGGCAGCATCTCCTTGCGGTGAGAAGGCTAAAGCTAAACCACGATGCTCTCGCTACGCTCTTGAATTTCCTCTGCTTGTTGTTTCTTGCCATGTACTTACAGTAGAGGGTGACACGAGACAGTTTTTATCAGCAGTTCCCCACATGTACCGAGTTGAAGAATTCTCAGCTAAATCACAACAACAACATCAATGAAAAATACAAAGCACCAAATCATCTCGAGACGTGAGTCAGTTTACAGGTTATTACCGTTTGAAGAAGTTTGTTGGTTGTTTTGTTGTTGTTTGTTTTTTTGTGTTTTTTGTTTTTTGTTTTTTTTTTTTATATCCCGACTTTCATGTTTTGTTTTCCTTAAAAACAAAACAGAACAGAACAAAAAATCAAAACCCAAAAATCCCCAAAATGGAACGAAGGATGCTTTACAATCACTTTAAGGCTCGCACTGAATGAGACATGACAGGTCTTACACGAGATTACAAATAATACATGTATGCCTTTCACAGCCTTAAAATGATACAGTAGGTCAAATTATCTTGCCAGTCACTGATCAAGTATTGTGCCTTTAAATTGACTCGCTTTTTGCTACTATGCTGAGTTTTATTATTACTGAAATAATTATTAGATATGTGTAAATGGACTTTAGCATAATGTTTTTGGTATATAATTTAAGTAATTTCTTCATTTCCAGAATTCAAGGTGGCAGGCCTTATTCTGGGCTCAGACTGTTGGTATTTGCTCCACTGGAGACAGTGGTGCTTTAGCAAGTGCAGTTGTTGGAAATAAGATCAGAACCAGCATTATCACACTGATCCGGTGCAAACCTGCCGTTCCACGTGATCCATTTATGTGAGCAAAATGGTTCCATGGTGGGATCACGTTTACAACACGACTCGGTCAAGGCTCATGGGCTTGGCCAACTGGTGTTATAAATTCCTTGCCAAATTCTCTTATAGACCTGATTTTGCCTTTCAGCTCTTGGATAAATCAAACTCCATTGGGGGTGTCTCGGCTTTGCTTTCTTATCTTTAGACATTTGGGATTTTTTTTTTTTTCTGATAAATCCAATAAGAGCAACAGGATTTATTTTCGTACATTTCTCTCTTTTTGTTGTTCTTCATTTTTTAAATATTTTTGTTTGTTTGTAATTTTAAGGTTTGCATTTCAGTTGGTTGTTTTGTTATTTTTTCCTGGCATATAATCATCAAAGAGTTTTGCATGAGAAAGGTGACAGTACTTAATGAAACTCAGCACCTAAGGGCATAAGGCAGTTGTAGGTTTGTTTGTTTGTTTGTTTATTTTTCAATCAGCACCAATCCCATAAATAATGTTCTACACTTGGTGTACGGTATAAAACTGATGTGGAGATGCCTCCTTCTCCACCTGTGAATCCTAGGTGTGGAAGTTGAAATACTGTTTCTTGTGTGTAAAAAACAAAAGAAAAGTTTTTCTTTTTGTTTTTACTTACAAAACATAGAGAATATCTTTTTTTTTTTTATACATACAGCAACCAGAAAGAAAGCTTATCTGAAGGTTTGTGTTTGTTTCATGATCTGTGTTTACCGTAAACAAAAATAAGGTCCCCTCTTTTACTTTTGCTTTAAGGAGCTTTTAAAGTGAAGATTCATATTGTAGCAACTCATATAAGAGAGGTCCATCTCTATACCTAATACCTACAGCTGTGGGGGTGACATATTGGAGGATGTTGATAGTTCTTCTTAACCTCCTGTCTACAAAATGAGCATCCCATGCAGGATATCTTTTTCTTGGGATGTCAATCTTAATGAGAGGCCCCTCAGGGGGGTAGGGTCGCCCAGATGGAGTAGATGGAACCATTGCTCTCACCTGGAAAACGGGCAAGCAAGTGTCAGCTGTGAGTTCCTCCTGTTGCTCCGTGACCGCTCTGGTGGGCGTAGCCTGGGCCCCCCGGTACCCAGGGGTTTGGGGTGCCATGGGCTCAACATCGGGGGGCAAAGGAATGCCCCAGAGCAGCTCGGCGCAACAGGAGCTGACAAGGATCTTAGCTCTTGGCCCCATGGGATGCAGCACACCATAATATAACAGCATCAAAGCTATCCCAGCTGCAAAGCTAAGAAAGACACAACACAGTGCTGGCACGGCATATGAGTCAGTAGTGTCAGGATCTCTGTAAAAATACCAAAGGAGCGTCAAGGTCGCGTTCTCCGTCAGGACCACCGTGTAATACGCAAACATTCTGTATCGAGTCCGCCCTTCCTTGACATTAAACCAGCAGAAAATGTACACAATCCCTACCACCATGTTGAAGAGGATCTCCTCCCACTTAGACATGCAGAAATCTGTCCCACCATGGATGATCCAGAAAGCCATGGCACACCAATGGACCACTACAAAGATCCCAAAGTAGAGCTGGAAGATGGAAGCAAAGAGAGCAAAAGAAATAACTCGGGATGAGATGGTGAAGAGGCGCCAGAAGAGATGGATGAGGGCCCCTCTGTAGCTCATACTCTTCTTGTCGTCCCTAGAGTCCCGAAGAAGCTTGTGATAGGAGGCTAGCACCCAAGCCAGGGACATCAGGGAGGCCACAGAGGACACACCTGCCGGAAGACACACAGATCCACTGAATTAGACAGGAGGTTTGGTTGAAAACATCATCTGCTCACTAAATTATTGCATCTGGGGCAGGCTCAGTAGCCTGAGGGTTCAACTCACGTCAGGTTGTCCTTACGGTCTGGAGGAGAGAAATACAGAAATATCAGTGTGGGAATTGGAAAGGATGCTGCATTCAGGAATTCTCTGACATATTATCCTTATCTTCATGAGCCACTGGCTCTGCCAGCCCACCCCAGCTCTTCTCTTCTAACAGAGAATAGCCTCTGTGCTCCTCCTGATTAGATCCACATTTGAGAATTTGAAATCCAGATTCCATCTAAATGCTGCATCCCAAGTATGAAGGTTATTTCCTGTAGAGAGGAATCTGTCTTGGAATGCACCATCACAAGAGCAGGATGTCTGTATTTCCTGGAACTGCATGGATTCTTTCTCATTCTAAAATGCTTCTGCAGGAGCAGCATTCCCATTGATTCTGCCTCACTCAGGAATCCCCATTTGCATCTGCCTTTGGGAAAAATAGGCAGGTTTTTTGTCCCATGAAGATAAATACATAAATACAGGGAGCATCAAGACCAATCGATACCCTCCAAATGGTCCCAAAACAAAGAAACTGATTTCTACAGAAAATCCCCTGCCCTGTTTCCAGGTTGGACTGAAAACATACTGGAGGTAGCTCAACTCCAGCCTTGTCTCCTGAATAGACCACAGGCCCAAGTCACAGTTGTGTCTCCAGCCCTGTCTCCTCCTGTTCCTGATGTGATCCCCTGAAGAGACCTTGGATCTTGTCCACCCCTTGCCCAAAGCACTCAGATCCCAAGGACTGCCCTATCAGTGCCTGCACTGTGAGCCCTGGGTTCACCCTCAGTAAGCTTCCCATGATATTCCAAAGGAACACATCTTATTTGCCCATTCCAACCAACATTTGGACAATTTATTTATTCCAAAACATAAAATAGTGCCCCACCACAATTCAGAGGCTTTTAAAAATATAATGCCGTTGATTACCACAAAGGTTGATTAACAACTCATTGAGCAAAGCGTCACAATAAAAATAATTGACATTATTCCCAGGATTCCCAGGAGAAAAAAGAGCCACTGGCATCTTATTCCTTTGCTCCAACTGCTGCTCACTGGACAACTGTTCTGCATGTGATGTGAGGGGAGATGATGGACCAAAATCCAAGTTTGGGAAGCTCAATAATTTGGAAGCTATATTTTGATTTGGCCTTGACCAAAGATTTGTCTGAGAGTATCACCTATAAATACTAAAGGAAAAATGATAATGGTTGCACATAAAAGAAATAATGTCACCTTTCTTTCTCTGATGTGTAACAAACTAGAAGGTCATAGAATAGGTTGGAAGAGACCTTAGTGAGCACCTGCTTCAAACCTGCTCTTATTTTAATTTTACTACTTTAAGAAAACCCAAGAAACATCTTTCTGCAACTGCTCAGAGTTAAAAAGCTAAAATGCCTGAAAAACTTAAATTTCTTCTCCTGTTTTATTTTCTCTCTGCCCACAGGGACATGGCTTCCATGGGAATGCAAATAGGATCCACTGGTTTTCAGAACTCATTCTATAGGCTACATCTACTTTTTCTTCTTCTTGAGGAGCCCACTCCACAGGGCAGTGGGTTTACATTACTCCCCTTCCAGCCTTGCTGTGTCTGGAGCAGAGGTGATGGAGGAAGGATGAGACTTCCATCTCTGCCCTCATTTGAATTTTTCCAGCCTGCAGGTCCACCAAAGCTACACTTTTCCACAAATTCTCCAGTATCGATCTCTGAATCCTTTGCCTTTGAGCTCACACATGCATTAGCATTTCAGATTGAATTAAAAAAACAAAACAAAACCAAACCAAAAAAAGACCCCACAACCAGTAAGACCAGTGGTTTTATCAAAGAGGGAAGATTTAAGCCACCAAGTTTAAGAAAACCACAATTTCCTCTAAGTTCTCAAAAACAAATACTTGTACAGAGACTTAGGAATTCTAATCACAGAATAGTTGGGGTTGGAAGGGACCTGAAGTAGGTGTCACAGGAACTCATCCAGGTGGGTTTGGAATGTCTCCAGAGAGGGAGACTCCACTCCTTCCCTGGGCAGCCTGTTCCAGTGCTCTGTCACCATCAGTGTAAGGAAGTTCTTCCTCATGCTGAGGTGGAACTTCTTGTACTTTAGTTTATGCCCATTGCTCCTTGTCCTGTTGCTGGGCACCACTGAAAAGGGTCTGGCACCATCCTCTGATGCCTGCCTTGGAGACACTTATATGATGAGATCCCCTTGGAGACATTTATATGCATTGATGAGATCCCTTTCAGATTTGTCTTCTCTAGACAGTCCCAGCTCCTTCAGTCTCTCCTCAAAATGGATGGAAACTTCTGAATGTGAACAGCATCAGCCTCAGGCAGATGTAGATTAGATTTATTTTTAGCCTCCCAGATGTGTTACATTTTTGGTAGACTTAATTAGCAGTTCTGGAAGGATGAGTGATGCCACACAATTTGAAAGTTATGTGTATAAGTACTGTCTGCTGCAGTGTCTTTTTGCTACTCAATTTAAAAACGTTTCACGATTAACAGGAAAAAAAACCCATGTCATTTATTGTCTTATTTTAATGCTGTTCTACTAGAAACTTGTACAGCATTAGATGTACCTGTTCACTGAAACTCAAGCAGCACCAACCCACAAGAGACAGATGTGTCACCTCGGCTTAAAAATGTTTCTGTTGGGCTCATTTATTCTAGAGAAGAGAGAGGAATAAAATACACCCGGAACAACCCCTCAGTTTACACTAAAGGCTTTTCTGTAACGTTTGCAGTGCAGAGCCCTCCACTAATCACAGCGTGGCTGTGAATTGCACAGAGCTGGCTGAGAGTACGTGCCTTGAGTCACTCGCTACTCTGCCTGCTGATTGTCATCTGAACATCTCCTCCAGTCAACAGAGAGAGGCAGACACCCCCAGAAAGTGATTCACCCTGTCCTAAGACCCGTGTGTGGGACAGGGAGGGGTTGACTCATGCTCCCAAGGTGTCTGACTCCATGCCTTGGTGGCGGAGCGCGGGGACGCACGGGATGACTCCTACCCTTACAAACAGCTCATTGTCTCCTTGTTCACACCAAGATCTGAGGGAGGCAATGAGGCATCTCTAGACATTTTGACATATTTCTGCTGTTGTTTAAAACTTCGGGAGCCTGTGGTGAATGTGAATTTTGGTATCCGAGTGATGAGCAGGATCTGGACCTGGGTGTAAGGGGGTGAGATCTGGGGGTGGATGTCAACGGGAGCTGTGGAGTGATATAAAGACTTCTCTAGTACTTTGTTGCCACGGAAATTATGCTCTGAGCACTTCATACAGACTTAAATTACACAGCACTTTTGTTAACTTGAGCATGAGTTTCTCATTCCCATCTTTCCCTGTGACATCTTCACACAATTTACAATTCTCACAGACTATGGGATAAACTGTCCCGTTTTCCCTCCACCGCTTCTCCAAACACTATTAATAACCAACTATAGAGATCTCTCCAATTACAACTAGAATAAAAAGTTCTGGAAAGTTGGATCACATGAGAAGTGATTTTTTATTTTGATTATGATTTTTGCATGTGGTGACTGACGCACCTTCATCCACCACGAGTAGGTTTCAACCCTCTTCCAAGGTTTGTTTATCAAAGCCATGAGGTTGGGTAAAAACTGAATTCACTTCAAAAAAAACCACTCCCACTCCTCCCACTCTGTTCCTAGTCTTGGGAGTGGAACATTCCCACCGTGCACAAACACATCTGTGGGCATTCTCCAGCCAGGAGGACCACAGGTACTATGGGACTGGAAGCCCTAGGGCTGCAACTGTGAGATCTGTATCCCACGTGCCCATAACAAGTCAGACTGGCATAGTCTGGGACTGTCTTCAAACTGTACAACAGCCCTTGAACTTCTCCTGTCTCCTGCTAGGAAGCAAAGAGTGATTCACAGGTCAAAGTCAGCACCACCAGCAGTCCATGCGCCTTGAATGACACATCACAAGATTTAATTCCCCAGATCCCTTTAGTAATGAGCCCTGAAGTCATTATGGTGAGACATCTCCTAACCTACATTCACCCCATTGAGGCAGAGCTCTGTAATGTCCTCTTTGACAGATGAAGCACTAAGATTTGAGGGATTTACCCAAGTTCTTGTATAAAATCCAAGTGGAAGCAGGGAATAGATCTCCTTCATATCATAGTGCACCTTGGCAAGGCATTTCAGACAGGATTCAGCTCCTGCTGTGAAGACACTCCAGGGTGTCCATGGTTAAGTGATGTCTCTTACTTTACTCAATGGAAAATGAAGGCTTAGTACAACCACCACAGGTGGGAATCCAGCAAGATTTCAGGTGCTTTAGGATACTCCAGACCTCCACGTGGAGCTGGCAGATGTGATAGACTTGCACGTAGAAGACAAGAACATTTTTGAGCTGGGGGCTGGAGTGAAGCAGGGTAGTCAGGGCATCTCCAATGACATTAGGTTGACACTCAAAAAGATGGTTTCCTTAGTCATTATGGCCAGAGTTGTAAGAACGTTACTATTTAGACTCTGTGGCTGTATTGTCTATATCTCCATTGAATACAAGGGGAGATTGGACTCCTCTATCACATGGAGACACCTCCATCAGAGACACCTTTGTTTAGGTGTTTGAATCGGGAGCTGAAGTCACCCAGCATCTCGATCTGGCTTGATTATGCATTCTTGCCTTACTAAATCTGCCTTTCTCAGAGAGAGCTCCTGAACAGTCCTCAGTGGTAAACACACATGGCATGAAGGCTATGCAACATTAAATGGTGAAAAAAGATGAGAAAGCAGTGGGAAATAAGGCAGGTGTAAAAAAGGATACATTTCTGAGACTGCCAGACCAAGGAATAGATTATCTGAGAAAGGGAAACTAGAGACATTACTTTAGATCATGAAAACATGAGTGGACTTGAGTAAAATGCAGTGATCTGATAGCAGAGGAGAGGAGCCTGAACCACTCTGAGTTCAAGGGAAGCTCCTGGAGCTTTGCTGAAGCTCACAAGGACACGCTGAACTTCACCCTGTTTCAGTTTTCATCCTCTAGTTCCTATTGATGGTCCAGAAAAAGAAGAGGTCATCTCAGATATGCAATGAGGATCTTTGAAAAATCCACATCCACCTGAAAGAATCAAAACAACGACTCCCCTTAAATTACCATTTGTGTTCTTAAAGCCCAGGAATAAAAACAGTGCATGGAAAGCTATCCCTGTCTATCCAGCCTGTTCCTACACACAGGGTTTTACAAATGGTCTAATAGAAGCCATAGAAAAATCACACACACAAATGAATATTTAAAATGAACAATATATCCATTTTTTGCCTTACTTGCAATGTGGTTCAGCTGAGGAGAAAGGTTTTTCACTAGGGATATGTACAGTTTTCATCACAAATCCAGCTGCAGGTTGTTGGCTGTCAGGAATTGGAATGCCCTTTCTGTAGCACATTCCCTAAGTATTTACCGTGGTAGCCTGCCCCTTTAAAGTTGAAAATGATGCCTAAACAATGTTCTATTTCTTTTTTTTTGACACTAATTCTTCTTAAGACTAAAACAAAATGGGAAGATACCAACATTTCTCCCGGGTGAGCTGGACAGCAAATAATCCATGTGACACAAAACCCTCCATCAATCCCTGGGTGAAGGCAGAGCTTGTTTAATGCCAAGTGCTACATCTCTGTTCCTCCTCATCCCTCGCTGGCTGCTCAGGCCTCTGTGCTGTGAACCCTGTTATCATGTTTTCCCTTTGGGTGGCACGTTCCTCCCTGGAGCTCAGTATGAGCCGAGGAACAGGCTTTCATTTTTGATGCACACAGAGTGAAAATGCATTTCTATACAAAAGAGATCAAGCCAGATCCTGCTTTTGTAACAACAAGGCCTGAAAGTCGCTCTCTCTTATTTTTTAATCTGTTTTTATTTATTTGTGTCAGAGTAAAAGGGGTTGGAATCAGTCCCCAAGTCTGATTTTCCTTGTTTCCTGATGGATTTTGATGCTTGATCTTTCTTTAATTCTTTTCCATCAGAGGACAGAATGACTTTTGTCTTATTTCTTCATTTTCCCTCTTCGTTTGTCCCTTTGAACATGAAAAAATATGGAACAGATAATAAAGGGCTTCATAGACCATTTTGCCATTTGTTTTCCTCATTGGATTTCAGGACACTTCCTTAACCAGTTTCTCCAGTGTGCCACCAGTCCACAGATGGATGAGAACTATTCCACCTATGGTGAACATAATCCATAAATCTGACACAGGAATGGCTTCCCAACATGTATGTGACACCTCTGGACTCTGCTCAGAGCTGGAGTGACCAGAGATGTAAAAACAGAGCTTGACACTGGGAAGACTGGGAAGAGATGTTGCACCAGTGTCATGTCCTTTGCTCTTTTTTCATGGAAAATGTTCTGGTTTCATTGAGCAAGGGGTGAGCTTCCGACCAACAGCATCTGCTCTTTTGCTGGGGAGCTCTTCTGAGACCTTCCACAACCCTGTTCTCCCCAGGACTCAACTGCTACAGGACACAGTGTCACAAGCCTATAAGAAACAGAAACTTGCTGGTGGCTGGAAAAGGCAGGAAACAAAAGTAAGTAAATCACTTCAGGGACAAATTTCCAAGGAGGGCTGTTCCACATTAGACCAGAGGAACATACATGTTCCTGAGCCTTTCACGGTGAGGAAATCCATAGCAAGGCAAGTTCAGAACAGCTTGTTCCCATGGGGAACTGCCCTCCCACCCCTCGACAGTTAAAGCCTGTCTCATGTCCTAGAGTGTTGCTTCCTAAAACCTTTTACTTTTGCTAAATTAAGATGTTCTTAGTGACCCCAGAGATGCTGAATCTCTTTTTAGTTCCTTCCCCCAGCCTCTGCCTTGAGAAACTAAGGTCTGTGGGTTCACTGGGGATTGTGTTTCAAAAGGACATGCTTTCCCCCTCTTTCATCCTGCTGCCTTTCAGCTCTCCCCAGTGCCCCGTATTCTCTGCTGCTGGAAGAGGTGACTGGACACGTTCGTCTGATCTGTGCTCTCATTATCTTGGCTGCTTCTGTTGTGTCTCCTCCTATTCATCTCCTCAGTGAACTCGGGCGCTGCCAAACCAGCTCAAGCCCTGTGGCCATCAAGTCTCGTATCTTCTCCTGGACTCAAGCCAGAGACTGATCCTTCTGCAGGAGCATGAGCACCCTGGGCCAAGCAGAAATGGGATCATCTGCCCTCTCCTCTGGATTGTCCTTGAATACCCTCAGCGAAGTCACAAATCTCCTGTTGAAAACGTTGGACAATCGTTCACCACGTCAGGATTGGCAAATCTTCCCCACCTGTTTTAAAAGACTCTTCATGAAGATCTTCCATGCAACATGTGTCTCAGTGTTTAGCTCACCCAAGGAATGCTGTCTGGGACATGGGGTGAGCTGCACTCTGGAAATGTCTCTGTTTCTCCACTGACCCTGCCTGGAGTGTGGCTCATAGAATCATACACTGGTTTGGGTTGGAAGGAACCTTAAAGACATCTTGTTCCAACCCCCCGCCATGGGCAGAGGCACCTTCCACTAAACCAGGTTGCTCCAAGCCCCATCCAACCTGGCCTTGAACACTTCCAGGGATGGAGTTCAAACTGAAATGACCAAACAAGAAGCGGGTAAGATGAAAAGTACCCTTGGTAGCAAAGGTTTGGCATCTACCAACTCCTCATAAGAGTTCAGAGGAGAGCCCTGAGTCCTGGCAAATGAAGAGGAGAAAGGAGGATTTAAGAAACCTGTTCCTGGCTCCAAGCTGAACAGAATAGCCCACAGTGGATCCTGCAGAGCAAAGTTGACAGATCCAACATAGCATGGGCAAATTTGAGTGGCACAATGCAATGACTTTTTAGCACTGAAGGCTAAGCAGGCAAAACAAGCCTCCAACACCCACCCAATGACAGAAGGGTGCCATGACCCATCAGAGGACATACTCAAATGGAATTTCCTAGAATAGCCATTCACACAATCTTCAAGTGGCGGCAGAAGGACAATATCTCTCTGTTACATCATTGAGAAGAAGGCTGACCTCAACAGGCCTGTATGAACAGTCCCCATTGGCATTAAAGTCCACTATTTGCTTTCCATAATATCCTAGCCCTTTTCCCAGTATGCTGACTGCAGATATCTTGGGTTTTATCTATTTATGTAGGCAAAAAAAAGCTGCTGACACCTTTTCCAGAGCTGGAATATTTCTGGCAGCACTTTGGTGAAATCTCAGTGGTTATATGTGCACAAGTCTTCAACCAAGCCTCACCTAACTTGGCTAAACAAGATTTCTGAGCCTGTACAGTGACTTGTCGCCACATAACAGCTCATAAATTCAGCAGACAGAATGACACAGGAGAACCCAGGCCTAGAAAGAACCTGGTGGTGGGATCTGAACCAGCAAATGAGAAGCAGAGCCAGGATCGTTCTCTGACCCTGATCCCAGCTGGTACAGTCTGCCAAGTCCATACTATCAAGCTCCAACCTGCCTTATGGGAATGGTTCCTGGACTATGTGAATTTGTTTTCTCATGCCTGGGAAAGCTTTGGAAAAGGGCTGGATGGCAAAAAATATACCAGAGGCCAACTTAGCAGAATCACCTGAGTGCCAGTGCTTGGGCTCCAGCACAATTTGCTTTACAGGTATAGAGAAAATCTGATCACAGTCCTCTGTTTATCACAAACATAGTCATATAATCCCCTTCATCACGTTAAGAATAATGTGGAAGACCTGTGGTTCAGCTCCTGGAGATGGAGCCTCTTGTATAATCAGATTTTCTGGTCTGGGAAGAGTAAATTATTCCAGGTGACTGCTGTGTCTGGACAGCTCTGGGGAGCCCAGCCATGGCAGGTAGAGCTTAGGTAAAATGTAATCCAGATGTGCAGACAGCTTTATGCCAGAAAAAATGTTATTTTAGAAGTTTAGGTTGATCCTTCCACAAATCTGGTCTCAGCTATGCTCCCAAAGTTATGTCTGTAGAAAATGTCAATGAGAATCCGTTGTGCTAAAACTGGAGACAAATCCCACCTTATGGAGAAGAACCTCTTCTGAATGTCCATCCAGCCACCAGAGTCTCTGCTGGGAGTTTAATGGTGGAGTTAAAGGAAATTAACTTCACAAGCCCATTTTCCAGGGGAAGAAATACATGGCAGGTGTGTAAGACCTCTCAGGAATTTGGAGGTTGTTTAGTGAATGGTTTCAGTCCTAAAGATGCTGGAGGGAATCATGGAGTGGGGACACACACACACACCCCCACACCAAGACTAGTCTTACTTTTGGAGTTCCTGTTGATGTGACATTAATTGTTATGAGATTATTTGTGACATTAAGCTATTTATTTTGAAATGGCTCTTCCATTTTGAAACTTTCCCTAAATGTTAAGAAAAAGTAAAGAGAAGAATTCATTGTTCCCCTTTCACTGAAAGCAGGTTGTCCCACTTCAATGGATGCTATTTTGGGGGTGTTCATACAAAACAGTACTTTCCTTTGTGATTTTTGGGTAGTAAACCAGCAATCTCATTAATTCTACTGACAGTGTTTTGATGTTGTGTGGGGTTGCATTGCTGGTGTTTTCAACTAGAACAGCTGTTGTTATCACTTAAACTGGGCTTCATGTAATCCACACCCCAGCAGTGAGGACTCAGTTTATCTCACACAAGTGCCAGTATCTCTCCAGGATCTTCCCACCACGCCCAAGTGCATCTTTTCCCAGTGCATCCTCCAAAGGGCATCAATATCACAAATGTCTGAATCCCGTGTGGGCAGAGCTGGCCTTGGAATTGATAGAGACACTCAGAACCAACAACTCTGCCTTCCAATGCCCCACATACCTGAACAAGAGATAATCTGGTCTGAGTTTGGTCCAAATTACTCCAGGTACCAATCCCCTGGGTTAATTCTGCATTAGAAATGTGCTGGGAAAGCAGCAGCCAGGATTTCCTGGGCACAGATTAGGTTGTTTGGAAATAGAGCATGAGAACTCTTATACATGTCTATTTTTGTCAAAAGCTGTATGAATTGCCTCTCTATTCAGGCCAAGATACTCTCTGCACAGTCATCACTGTAATTATTAAGACTTCTAGTTAAATCCCTGTTAATCTGAAGCCTTTAACTGCTGTCTCAGAATCACATTGGAAAAGAACCCCACCTGAGTCTTTAAAAGTGAACAGCCACAGACAAGAGGATGTGAAGCTCCTTGAGAGATCCCCAGGTGTCTTGAAATACTCCACCAGGTTGTTCTGACAACAGCTCCAGCAAGGCCAGGATTTAAATCTATGCAAGCAGAGCAAAATCCCTCTCTGCAGGCAATGTTAAAGGGCTGTCACAGAAACCTGGTCCAACCTGAAAGGAACATGGCCAGCAGAGAAGTGTACAAGCCATTTCTAGAGACTCCCATTGCTATTTCTTGGTCTACCTTCTGTTTCCTGCTCTGGTTCCTCAGTTCAGAAATCAGAGTCGTCTGAGAAGATCCTTGTGACCTACACAGTCATCAGCTGTGGCTCAGAGGAATCCAAATCTTACCAAACACACAAGATGGAAAAAAAGTCCAAGATACCTTTATAGTTGATGTGAAGAGCTCAGCACCATCATTATCATGGGTCTACCATGGATATGTGGAGGCTAAAGTCAGCCAAGTATGACAGTGCTGCTCTTGTGGCCTCTTGGTTAGATGTGCAGTTGTGTGGTCATTGATTGCTGAGGCTTAGTTTCTGTCCCTTTTCTAATCAAAATAGTCATTCAAGAAAAACAGGTCAAAAAACCCACCTCAAACATGTGATTACTTTATCTGGGAAGAATGAGATGGTAAATCCAAGAGGAGTCAGTCTCGAAGGAAAAATCATATTGTACATTCAACAGCTGCTTCTTTGTGAAGGGCACTTTAGACTCAACTTTTTCTTTGCTAAGATTCTTGAGTATATTGAATCCAGTACAGTCACTTATGATTTACATCCTGAAAATATCAGATTGAGGTTCCTATATTGAGATTTTTCAGACCTAATGTTACTTTAACTTTACCATTAGGAACACTTAAAAGAGAAACACACCTTATGGAGCTGCTAGAATGCCCTGAAATAGGGAGAAAAACCTTTTGCTAAGAAAAGCAACACATGCTTCTGTTTCAAATTAAATCTTTCCCCTCTCATTTCCATGTTCTGAGTAGGGAAGTTGACATGAAACAACTGAACCCCACAAACACATGCAATATATGTGTATTTTGACACCGTATATTTGACATCTGTCACAGCATCACTATCCTGGCATTTTTTCATTTTTAATTCATGTGAGAACCACAGCCATTGAGAAGAATGTAAATCCGCCTAGAGCAAGTAAATAGGATGTTGCAATCTTGCAAGTAGGGGTAAAATACTCTGAAAAACAAGAGAGGGCTGGAAAGCAAACCCCAAGGAGTTCCGCTGTCTGATTTGGAGAGTAACCATGAGAATCTCTATTTCCTTAGAACAGGTCTGGGACAGCTTTTGAATCTGTGACCCTGAGCCCAGTAAAGCCTAATTCTGTTGACTGCTCCAAAACAGGGTGGCACAGCCCAGACTGCTTGGTGGGAATTGTTCTTGGCCTGTGCTATCACCTGAGCCAAACATGGGAATTGTTTGGGTTTGTTTTGGCTGCCAGGAGCTAAAAATTTGCCAAGGACTGTGCTGACAATTGAACCACGTGGGTGATCGAGATCTAGTGGCTGTGCTCATGTTCTGACATGTTTAGATGAAACCCAACAGACTTGTCACCAGATTGGGGAAACAGCATCTTCTGCCAGGGCTCAGTGAAGGAACTTCCTGCTATAAACAAAGCTCCCACGGCCAGTTCCTTGGAGATGAGACAACACCAAGGCAATGCTTCAAACAGTCCGTGGCAGCACCAAACAGGGATCCTGCAAAACACTCTAGTTCATGGTTTGGCCTGGACACAGAAAGTTTGCAGGCTTTTAGAGAAATAACTTCCAGCTCTGGAAGTGGTTTTGACCTGACAGGGAAGAGGAAGGAAACACAACTTAGTTCACACTCAGTGGCCAAGTAAAAGGCCATTATTCAGTGTGTTCAGAGATGTGTCAGCAGCGCACACTTGGTTAAGCTCACGGTTTATAAATACTTGTGGTTGTGTAGGGGGCCTCTGGTGGAATTGCCTCAGCGTAACTGCAGATGAGGGGACTGCTCTCCTCGAAAGGAGGAACATCTCAACATTCCTGGAGAGTACACAGGGCTGGCATCAATAATGTGAGACTGGCAGAGTGTTTCTGCGAGGGGGAGTGACAAAGTGACAAGAACGGATGTGGTGCAGCTGGTGCTGTCTCACAGTGGGGTAGCCAAAGGCACCAGGGACACTGATTTCCAAGGATATCAGCAGGAACTTTTTTCTTCCTCTGCTGCCCATGCTCTGTAGGCTTTGCAAAGATCTAAGTGATGTGTAACAGGCCAGAGCCCAACGACACACCAGCGTCTACCCATTAAGTCTTGCTCAACACAACTTGTCTCCTGGGTCTTTTTTGCCTTCTCATGTGTGTTCAGGATGGAGTTGAGGCTGCTCCTTCCACGGATTAATGAACACCACCTTCCTCAAGGAAGAGATCAGGCCACACATCCATCTATGTGCCTGGTAGACATCCCATGTTAGTGATCATCTGTGAGGAGACATGAATGCTCTGAGGGCACTGAGAGTATGAAGTTGGTCAGCTGCCACTTAGCATAAAAGTAATTTCAGGGGATTTCCATTGACTCAGTGAATCTGCTGCGCTCTCAGATTCAGGACTGTCACGTCAAGCTAATCATAAAAACCCACTGATTGTTGCTGAAGCCATGTTTTTTTCTTCAATACTCAGCAATTTTGAGTTGCATCAACCTGAGTTGCTCCACCTCCATCAGGGGAGATGCAGAGAATTCCCTGCCCAGCATCCATCCAGCATCTTCCCCAGGTCTTTTGCCCATCCCAGTGGCTGTGTCCTCCCTGTTTTTTTGGAGGTAGCATAATGTGAACCCCAGAGCTGCACCCTAGAGCAACCTGAAGATGAAAAGGGTTGACTCCCCATGCATTTCACCAGACAGTTGCACAGCAGGGTGCAGCCACCTTTTCCTATGCTCTGATCACAAACCTGCTATGAGAGGAATGTCTCCAAGAAAGCCTGCAGCATGAAGTTACCAAAAAAACTCCTTAATTTCCTGTCTGGAATCTGCTTGGTGTGAACTCCCCAGGAGCCTACAGTGTAGAGATCCTCAGGCTACGCAAACCTCTCTCTCCATGCCTCAGTTTCCCATCTGCTCCTGGGAACAGAATGAGCTAATGCTTGTGTAGTGCTGTGATGATGTAACCCCTTCCCAGAGATTACCACAGTCTGACAAAGCCTAAAATTGGCAGCACTGGCCACCTGCCAGTGCTGTCCCGTGAATGGTGACTCATCTTTATTGGCTGTGGCCTGTTCTGTGTGAGATGGTGACACGTGGGACGGAACAGAAGGGGTTTTATCAGCACTCCAAAAATAAGAGTGAGAGATGTGGCAAGGTGGTGGACAGAGAGGCTGCAGGTGGGGATGGGCTGAGGCATGACATCTCTCCTTGGGGTGGCTCCAAAGACCACTGGAAAAAAAAAGGGAAAAAAAAACACAAAAGCTGCCATTGGCTTCAAAGGCTCCTGGATCCAGTCCTTCCCCACTGTGCCGGGCTGCTGATAGGGCAAGCTTTCCCATGCCAGTCTGCCTCAGGCTTGGTCTGCTCTCAGCATGCCAGAGCAAGACGTCCTCAGTGCCCACTGCCAACTGTGGAGATGGCTTTTTGATGCTGCTGGGAGTTGGCTGAGGACCAGCGACTTGTTTCAAGCAGGGCCCCAAATTGCTATCTGTCATCCGGCTGTGGTGGCAAGGAGGGAAGGCAGGAACAGAGCCATATGCCCCAGTCTGGCAAAGCACTTGAGTCATATGAGTGGCCTCCCAGGCGAGCTGCTTATGAGTTCAGAGCTATCTGGGCATTTTGTGAGGAGCCTCCTCGGTCTGCTGGTGAACATTTAAAGGGAAACTGTGGTGGAATCAGGATGAACTTTCAAAACACATTATCCTGGGTCCTCCCTGCCAAGCCCCTTCAGCAAGGTGGGCACCCTTTCCCATATGGCAATGGCCAGCTGCTTTTCTGCTCATGCTTCTTCTGTCACAGGGAAACAGGCTGGGTGATGGATGTCTCCCATTTGTTTTACTTCCCGAAGAATGGCATGAGAAAAAGGGAAAAAGGATATACCTCCAACTCCTTGGGAAAAGTTTTAGCATCTTTTTTTCCTTATGATCTGTCTCAGAGCCCAAGCCAAAGCCCAGAGTGTGACTCTGGTAGACCTTGCCCTCATCCCATCTCCTCTGAGTGAGAGGTCTTTGAAGGAAAGACTCTTTTAGTCATACACTGAAGTTTTTCCAATGAATCTTGGGAACAGTACACTGGTTAGAAAGGGAACAAGTTTTCTGCATCTGGAAGAAAGGGTATTTCCTTGGGTCTTACCCATCCCAAACACAGTTTGCAGATGCCATGTTGTATCTTCTTAGTGCTGAGCCCCAGAGCCTTTGTAGAAAGGATGACCCTCACCTCATCTATGATGAGTAACTCTGGTTACAGGACCTTGCATAAATGGGGACAATTTTATAAGTGAAGTCACAGAGATTGAATTTGGGATTTTGGATTCATGTCTGAGCACTTTTGGAGTGCATATATTTAGTTACACCCAGACTGAAAGACACCTGTGAAAAACAGGCAGGAAGAACTTTTCCCTTCACATGCTTTTCCATCAGGCTCATGCCAGCAGGGCAGCAGTGATGATGGAAGTCCACTGCTGGTGCCATTTCTCCTGGAATCTCCAGTGGATGTACCTGCTCAGCACGGGCCAGCAAAATCTTAACTTCTAGTGCTCCTTCAAGGAAGTGGTTAAAAGGATGAAATCTCAAATCTAATGAGTTTCTTCTCCATTTCCAGTGAAGAGATGGGAATTTTAGTCACTTCAGTTGCATTCAGGCCAGTGTTGATGACACCTGGGCAACTAAAGGGTGAAGGTGCCTTTCTAACTCAGTTGTCCCAGATGAGCAGCTTTGTTTGATCTTTGTGGATTGAGTGAGAAGTAATTCATTCATGTCTTGTCCCTTAGAGATGGCCTTGGTTTTAGATCTCAAACCATTCCTCAAAAAGTGGTGGTGCCTCGAGATATTCCCTTATCCTATGGTTATACCAGGACATTTCAGGCAGTGGGCAGCTCACAGCACACCCATTATTCACAGCAGATTATCGAATTATCAGTGTCAACGGGGGAAAATGAGCTGAGAAATTTATCTCCACATTAGACTTAACTCATTATCACTCACATAAGTGCAGAAGAGCTTAACTTGAGGTTGGCTCATCCCAAATCCACTCAGCTGGACCAGAGATGCCTTCTCTGGGCAATGAGGATGAATCTAAGTTGCAGCATGTCCTTCAATACCCTGCAAAGGCCACTTAAGTCTTTTAAACTAAGTGACAGGCACCTTAGTGCACTCCTGCAAAAAGGGATCATAAATAACCATAAATGATCCCCAGACATGGTACAGAAAGAGGGAAAATGTGAGACAAAAAAATAGGACTTTGCTTTGGGAGGAGCAAGACTATTTGCAAACTCCACCAGGACAATTCTGCAGACAACTCACATCCATAGCTGAGATGTCTGAAACCCCTTTCAATGCCTAATTTGTATCATTCTGCTTCAAAAAGACCTCCAAAAGCTTAATGTTGGTTTCCCTTAAATATATGAGCAACTTCAGAGGACTTCTTGTGGGCTGTGGTCAGTGCAGACACAGTGCAAAATCACAGAGATTTCAGCAAGACTTTGCAAAATGGAGGATTACACTGCAAATCTCTTTTCAGATCAACACCAGGGTTGTAGGGGAGGTGGACACAGCACCACTGCATAGATTTTTGGGGGAGATACTCTGTGCTGAAAACTGCAGCCTCATGCAGGCAAATTCCCAGGGAAATCTCTGCATGAAGAACTCGTGCCATGAGTGGAAGGATGTTAGAGCTCCTGCTAAATCTCGCTAAGCCTTAAAGTAGCCACATGAAAAAAAAATTAAGTGAAAGCAAACCTCTTTAAGAGGAGATTTATGCCAAAAAAATCGCTCACTGACTGCCTAGAGGTTGGGTGTCTCCTTTAAGCTGGTTATTTCTGCTCCTTCCTATTCAGCGCAGAGGAACCGGCACCTCTGTGGGGTGAAGTGGGTTAAGGATGGTTTGTTCTGCAAGAAGTGATGTGGATTATCTGCCAGGAGAGATTATGAAATGAGGATCTGGGTTGCTGGGCTTTTTCTGTTGTTGTTATTACTATGTTTCCCCCTGCAAATGTGTTATTTTAATCAGGGGAAGTGCTGTGGCCAGTATTCCAGGAGCCTGGGAGATGGACACCCTTTCATCCCATCCTCTACTAAACCTCAGAGGCAGATAAAACCCTGACTGAGGGACATGGCTGCATCTTCTCCAGCATCCTATCACCTCCTTTAGCTTGACCCTAAGGGTAGGTCTAAATGTATCACCCAGCTTCCATCCAGGTTCCCCAGAGAAGATGCTGCTGGAATTTGAGCATCTCATCCCACATCCTTCAGCTGTCTTGGACATGGGCTGATCCATGTTTTGGAGGCATCCCTTTTCCCTCACCTTCTGTTGATTCCATTTTGGATCCACACAGCTCTGGTTGTAACAGACAAGTCATTACAAGTCGTTCCCAAAGTATGTTCCTACCAACCCCAGCTCCTTCCATGTGGATATTCGGGAGCTGGTGTGGACCCGTTTGCCCCAGCAGCCACAGACAAAGTATTCCAGCTCAGGCTCCCAGTGTGCCCTTCCAAGTCAGACCTGCTCACCTGATGGAGTACGCTGAGTTCTTACCTCTTTTCTCTCTGTGCTATTTTCTGCTCTTCCTGAGGCCAGGGCAGCTAAGCTGGGACCTGCTCTGCCTTATGCTCGGGATATGATAAAGGAGTGAATCCTGACTTTCATGAAATCCCAGGGCTTTACTGAGGCTGGGTCTTGACCTCAAATTCCAGCTCCAGCACTTCTGCTGCTGGTGGTGTCAGACCAGGCGGGAGACTCTCACTTTTGGGTGACATTACTCTGATCTTTTAATGCTAAAGGAACAGCAAGCACAGGTTGCACCTAACCCTTCCAAGCAGGTGCTTCTCACGGTGAAATGGGTCTCGTAAGGGATGATGAAGCTTTTCTTGCTTCCACCCACCCAATAGATATGAAAACCAGGAAATTAGGCATTAGCTTGATTGCATCCCCTTTTACTAATCCTTCCAAGATCAACCCTTATTGCCACAGTGCTTTGGAGGAGATGCTCTGGGTCTGAGTGAAGACCTTCAGTGTACTCACTCTTCTTACCTCAGCAGCTCTCTTAATGTGGCAACTGGGAGGAAAAAAAGCAAAACCACCCAATAGTCATTTCAAAAACACCCTTTTTGGAGCTTCTTAAATAGAAGGACATGGTAGCTGACCCATCTGGGGAAAACCGAAGCCTGGCTTGGCTTCCTGCACTGGGCTTGACATTGCAGTCTAAAAAGCAGAGAGGACTTGGGCTTGGAGGAAGGATATCATGGAAAATGATAAATTGACCTTGCTCTGGCACTAAATGGATCTGTAAGAGTCTGTGTGAGACATCTGGAAATAGCTGGAGTCTGGACACTTTAGCAGAGGCTGTACCTGGGTTTATAAGCCCTGCCATGGGCTGCTTTGCCAGCGTGAATCCCTCAGGGATGCAGCTGATGCAGATGCCAGCTCTGGCCTCTTCCTGTGACAAGCCACGCTCCCATAGACACAATGAGCCAGGAGAGACTTGATTTGATTTTTAAACACTCTGCCTTCCTAACAATATCCATCTTCCCTTTGGTTTCTGCCTGCTTTACGGGAAACCTTTGTTTCTCCCTCTCCTGACGGCTCCTCTCAGCATTTAATTTCCTTTTTATATAATTATGTACTGGTCGGGAGGAGGAGGAAGACAGAGGCACGGAACGGGCACGGAGGAGCTCTAGGAAACCTTGCACCTTTTGAGTCAGGGAGCGCTGAGCAAGCTCTGCTGCTCACATCCATCAGCATCCCAGCGCCGAGATGCGCGACCGCATCCCTGGCACAGGCAGGGTGCACTGGGGACTTGGAGAGCTCGGCTGCTGGAGCGTGGCAGGCAAAGAGCCCTCCAGGGCTCGGGAAGGCAGGCGGGGACGTGCGCTGCCTTGGAAGAGAGCGCAGCCGGCTCGGCGTGGTGGAGGAGCGGAGGAACTGCAAAGCTGAGGCTGGGAGGGGGTTGGAAAATGATGCAGCTCGTTCAGTGGATTAGGCAGCCATGCCTGGAAGTGGCAAACTGAGGGAGCCACATATTTGAAAGCCTAGAGGGATTATTCAGCCGTGCTGTCTGACTCGCAGCACAGGAGAGGCCGGCAAACTTCACCCGGTGCTTTCTGTACGGCAGGGAGTACAGTAGGAACGCCCTGGCAAAGCTCTTAGGTTGTGGTTTCTACATTTTCAGTAGGGTTAATAGTGTTGGGAGCAGCAGGAAAAGGGGGCTGGCAAATGTGAGCAGTTCTAGCAGGAGTTATAGAAAGGCATATTCATCATGTCAGCACTTTGGAGGCCTGGAGAGCTCGTGATGAGAGGTTTCAGAAAAAGGCTGCATAAACAGGAGGAGGGAGGCCTCTATGAAAAACCCTGATGGACATGCTGGAAATATGGAGGAAAGGGAGAGCAGTCTGACTTACTGATGTTGTAGATAGTGGTGACCTCAGTTCAACCAAAAAATATAACCATGAATTTAATTCCAATTTCAATTCCAATTTCAGATCCCAAAACTCCTCGTGTGTCAGAAATGACATGCCCCAACCAGGCTGTCTTTGAGAAGCTGAGTGTCATCCCTGGTGCATGAATACCTATGGCTGGTAGAGCTGCTTATCCCAGGGGCATCCCACAAGGGACAGGGCCATATCCTTCTCAGCTGGGATGGATGTCCCACTGGGACATCACTGCAGTGAAGAACATCAGAATTGGGAAACTATTTCCTGTGATGGCTTCCAAGCCTCATCTGTTCTATCTACATCTGCAATTATATTTCCACTGCACCTCTGTCCCTATACAGTCCCCTTCACTGTCTTCCTCCCTCTTTTCTTTGACTTGGTGACAACCACAGCACCAATGACAAAACCTGGATCCCTGTGAAGTCCTCAGAAAAGGTCCTACAGCATTTAGCTATTAAAACCCCCTCTTACACTACAGTTGACATCATCAGAGCATTGCAGACATTGAACCATTTGTCCTCACAACACAAACTCAAATCTGGCCCAGTTTTATCATCCAACTTATGCAAGGAGGGAAACTGAGGCAGGGAATGGTCGTGTTTGCCCAGTGCCAGGAGACAAACGAATGGCGACACTTGCCAGAGCAGCAGAGCCCACCTGCCTCCTCCTGACAACACCATCATTCCTTTAGCCTGGACTGGGTGTGGAAGAGCTGAATTTCACCTTTTCCTTGACACTGATTTTTTTTTTTTCCTCAGTGGAACGAGCAGAAATTTTACCCAGCGAAGGCAGCGCAGAGCTGGAATGAGGTTTGTTCCAGGGCGGAAAGCAAGCCACACATCCATCGGTGCTGAGCATGGGATCAGAATGGGGAGAGGCCAGAAAGATGGGGAGGGTGGGGGACGAGGGGGCCACTTACATGGTAATGTTTCTGCACGGTTCTTTTGGATCATTATGCAGAGCTGTAGCACCAGTTGAGGGGCGCTCTCGAGGAACGTTTCCAGGAGGCGCAACATATTTACGTCTGCATATTCGTACATCATAGCCCAGTAGAAACGCCGCTGGTGTTCCTTCCGCCTCTGGCTCTGGATCCCCAGGTACATAGTTCGGATATACCTGCAGGAAACACAGGAGGGAAAGCCGGGTGTGAGACTTCGGCGTGTGTCAAAACCTGGGGAGCGTGAGGCTGTGGGACAGTTGGTTGCACAACAAGGAATCTGGGGTAGACGTGGGGGTCTACATAGATCTCTTGCTTTGCCCTGCAAGATCTGAGGATCACTTTGTTATAGAGTCTGAACAGTCATGAATGTTGGAAAAGACCTCCAAGATCATCGAGTCCAACCTTCGAGTCACTTCATTCCCACTAAACCATATAATGAAGTGCATTTTCAAGGAATCACAGAACATGCTGAGTTTGAAGGGACCCATCAGGATCATCAAGTCCAACTCCTGGCCTTGAACAGGACCATTCCCAAGAGTCACATCCTGTGCCTGAGAATATCACTCAAACACTTCTTGAGGTCTTACAGCCTTGGTGATGTGCCCGCTGACCTGGGGAGTCTGTTCAGTGCCCAACCACCCTCTGGGGGAAAAAAATCTTTTTCTAATATCCAACCTAAACCTAAACTTCTCCTGACACAACTTCAGGCCATTCCCAAGTGTCCTGTCACTTCACCACAGGGTAGAGATCAGTGTCTGCCTCTACTCTTCCTCTCATGAGGAAGTTGTAACTGCAATGAGGTCTCTTCTCAGTCTCCACTTCTTCAGCTGAACATACCAGGTACCCTTAGCCACCCCTCATACAGCTTCCTCTCAAGGCTCTTCACCATCTTTGTTATTTTTACCAGCCAAATGTGAAGATTGGTGGTAGGAAATGCATGTGAAGCACAAGAAAAGAACTTCCTTATTTTATTTTCATTATGAGAAGAGAAGCTACTTGACAAATACTGGTCATAACACTTGGTAGTGGATGGACAGACCACCTAACCCCCTTCAGGACTCTAGTAAGGAGCTTCCCTCACAGATCCCAGAGTTCAAGGAGCATTTGGACAACACCCTCATGCACATGGTGAGATTCTTGGAGCTGTCCTGTGCAGCCCCAGGAGCTGGAATTTGATGATCCTTATGGGTCCCTTCCAACTCAGGGTATTCTATGATTCTATGATTTATAATTTGACTCTATTTCATTACAGGTGGAGTAATGAGACACCACCTTCCCCTTCAGCACATGTGACCCACAGATGTGAAAGGCCACAGCTTGCCACTGGTCAACTCTGGAACTTTGGGCAGTGTTGGTGTGGAAGGAGGTATCTTGTGCATGGACAGGTACTTCTCTACCATTGCCTCTGTTTCCATATCAGATTTGTAAACCTCACCTTGGGGAAACAAGTCCTCTCCAGGGGACATTTGGGCAACCTTTGTAAATGGAGCTGATCAAGGCAGGGCAGCACAAGGTGCCACAGCACCTGTGGCATCTAAGAAAGGAAGCATCTCCTAAAACAGGCGCCTTTCTAATGCTCACAGATATCATGCAATCATGGAACTGTTTGAGTTGGAAGGGACCTTAAAGATCATCTACTTCTGCCTCTCCTGCCACGGGCAGGGACAGCTGCCATAGAGCAGGTTGCTCAGAGCTCCATCCAACCTGGCCTTAAACACTTCCAGGGATGGATGATCTAATACTGGATCTTCTTCCTTCTCATCTTGAGCAGTGACTGTAGCCTTGTTTGGGATGGGAATCATTTCACCTAAAGCCGACCCTAAAGCTGGTCATCTGAGCTCGTCGACAGATAGAAAAGTGCCCTCCCGGGACCGTTCATCTGTCCCTCCTCCGCTGCCAGCACGGCAGAGGGATGAGGAGCCTTCTGGAGGCTCTGGGAGGGGCTCACAGCACAAACTGGGGTTTCGCCAAAACGATTAGATCATTCCTTGCCGCTCGGGCGAGACTGCACAGCAAGGAAGAGCAGGGGGGAAGGACGTGAGCCTCGACAGCGGCTGTATCGCCAGTTTACACCCAGGGACGGGGAGCTGGGGGGAGAAGCAGAGGCAGCTCTGCAAACCCTGCCCCTTCCCCAGCACCTTGTCCTTCCTCCCCGCTCGCAGTTCACAAGCACAGAAGACGAAAAATCCCGAAAGAAGACCGCAAGGACACAAAAAATGACGCAGCAATGCCACCAGATGGGGCTCGACACTCGAGAAAATGCTGCGCCAGTCACATACGACACTGGCGACACTGGTGTGACATCCCCAGCAGACCCCAGTGGGGTGGGAATGGCCGTGGACCATTCGCTCTCCTACTCCCCGACATGACCAGTCCATCATCTGTACTTGGCACTTCCCTGGAAGACCCCAACCCCAGAAGCTGCAGCACAGCACAGAGATCCTGCCTTCCCTTCACCCATGCAAGGAATTAAATCGATGCAGTTTAGCTGGAAAGGCAAAGTCAGGGAGAGTGTAATGGCTCAAGGAGAAAGCGGAGTAAAAGACTATGCAACTGTTTTTTTATATCAGTGACACAGGGCCACCAAAAGTCCATGTGGTGGTGCCTGTAAGGTGCTGCCCACAGGCAAATGCATCATCATCTGTGTCAAACTCTTTCCACCAAATCTGTGCTGTAGTCTTGGATGGCCTCCCTTCCCCAGAAACTCCTATTCCTTCAAGTGCATGAAAACAGATCTCCTCTTTTGAAGGTTAAGCCACTCATTCCTCATCATCTCAGCCATGGACAAGGAGAATAATTTATTACTTTTCATCCTGCAGCAGTTGCTACCTATTTGCACAAAGTTACCATGTAAACCCTTCTTCTCCTAGACTAAAAAATTGCAATTTCATTGAATCGTAAAGTTTGGAAAAGAGCTCTAACATCATCGAGTCCAACTGTCCCCTCAGCACTTCCAAGGCCACCACTAACCCTAACCCCAACCCCAACCCCACCTGGCTACAACCTTCTTTCAGGTAGTTGTAGAGAGTGAGAAGATCCCTCCTGAGCCCTCTTTTCTCCAGAAAAAAAATCTCTCAGTCCCTTCTCACAGCTCACATTTTCTATACCTCTTCTCTTCCACATTGTTGTTCCCACCAGCTCCCTCCAGTTTGGGGTTATTTCTAAGATAATCTTTACTTTTCCAAGCACTCCAGTTTGGCTGAAGTGAACCATAACAATGACACGGAGTCACTCACAAAAGATTAAGAACAAACTAAAGAGAGAACACCACATCCTGCAATAATTTTTCCTTGATCTCTAGGGATCTGTCCCTATCCCCAGGACTGGGATCTCGGGAATCCCTTGGCATAATATTGGCCAATAAATGGTTACAGTGTGTGAGCAAAGCAGCTCCAAAAACCACTTGGGGCTGAAGGTAAACGAACTTCTCTTTGTACTCTCCCTGGTCCATGAAAAAATATGGTGTTCTGTCCTCAGCATCCTTCAGACCCAAACCTGGCAGAGGAAAAGGAGGGCTAAAACCCCATTCCTTCCTGATACCAGTCAGTTGTGAGGTTAACTGGGAAATGCAGCGAGAATAAATGGGAAACGAATTATTTCTACCTGGTAGGCTTTCAAAAATAAATAAATACTGATTTATTCACTCAACATAAAATTCCACTCAGCTCCAACACTGATAATTCCTAACCCTATTTCCAAGCACAGATGCACAGCACTGGTGTAAGCAGTTTTATTCCAGTTTATCTGCTTCCTTGTGGTATTTCATGTACTTGTTTGAGGGCTGTCCCTACCTTTACTAACACTGGTTAAGTGTAGACAAACTCTGAAGAAAGAAGGAAAAAAAATCAATGTCATTTCACCTGAAATTTGTTGTTCTCGGTCAAGCTGGTAGCAAACAGGCTTCTATAATTAGACTTTCAAATCCATATTCAGCCCTGATCTTCAATCTTTAGCAACACGATGCCTCCTCTTATGTCAGAGAAAACCATTCAGAGCTCTGTGCTTTTGAAAATCAGCCTAATTTATTTATTTAAGAGCTTAATTTTGGATACAGGAGCCTAACTTTGGGCTTTTTATTTTGTTTGAATGCCGGCTATTTTTATATACGAGTGTGTGTATTTGGGTGTATTTTTAGTTTTGCGTCTCATCACGGATTCAAGAGATAGAACTAATTTGGGGTTGGGAGGGGGATTGGGGTGATTTTTTTTTTTTTTTAAAAAGGATTGGCTGTCCCCTCCCTCCTGGCAGGATTCCCAGAGTTCCTGTTGGTATAATTATCCTCATGCTTATTTACTACGTATGTTGCAGTAGCACACAAACTGCACAGGGCAAAGTCACTGCTGTCCCTGCTCCGAAGAGCCTCTGCCAGGAGCCAAAGCCATCAGATCCAGAAATGTGGTGAAATAACCTTTGGAGAGAACCACAGGATGCCACCGGGAGGGAGAAGAGATGCTCCTACTGTAAAAAAACCCCAGCACTCTGAGCGCTATGGGAAAAGAGGGTCCACGTGGATAGCAGAGGCTGCTCAGGATGGATTTTGGAGGCAGAGCGTCTGTGTGGATCACGAAACAAAACCCAGCCTTTCCTTTGTCCTTGGCCAGCTGGCATGACTCAACTCCACGTGGCTACATCCATGTCAGTTGGCCTTGGCCAACATTTCCAGAGACTGTGTTGACAATTGAACAGGGTGAACTACTGTAGGATGGCGGCTGTGCCTTGGCACAGTTCGGTTGATTGAGGTGGCTCCAAGTGTCACCAGCAGGAGGATGCCTCGGGCAACGGGCTGGCTTGAGAGGAGGTGTGGATATGTGAGAGGGTCACAGGAGCACAGGAAGGGACATCAGCACAGGCCCTGGCCCATGCTTTGGGGAAAGAAGAGTCATGATGGTCTGGCCTGCACAACCACAAGTTGACCAAGGCCAGGACTCCCAGACTATAATAGTCAACAAAGGACTGATCACTTTTCTTGCAGCCAGTGGGCCAAGACTGACAACAGAAATGTACTCTCTCATCCTCCAAAACCAGGCAGCTGCCTTCATACTCAATATTGGGAATGATCCCTGGCGCCTACAGAGTCCTGAACCCTCTGCAGGTTATAGTGACTTGGGAAGTCCCAGTAAACCTTGACCAATCTGGGGATTGCACTCAGAATTTAGCACAGAATCACAGAATCACGGAATATCCTGAGTTGGAAGGAACCCACAAGGATCACTGAGTCCAACTCCTGGCCCTGCACAGAGCATGATGAAGTTACAGTGCCCATGAGCAAGCCTTGAAATTGCCTGGTTTATTAATACAGGTATAAGGAAAAGATGGAAAGAAATAGAATTTGAAGTATTTGCTTCACTCCCAACAACTCCAAGTTGGGAAACTCTTCTTGACCAAGTACAACCTACACCTTCTTTCAGAGGAGCAAACCCTGGGTTTAAAAGTGAATGAGAATGTTGGAGAAGCTGGCAACAGGTATCTGGGGAGAGGAGAAACTTGGAAAATTAACTCTGCTGAGTAGGTTGGCACTGACACCTGCAGCACCTCATATGTCCCTTTGGCTTAGTAAGGCTTGTGAAGAGCAAGAGGGCAACAGATACAGCCCCTTCTAAATGTGTTATCAACCTCTTTCACTTCTCTTCAGACAATCCTACCTTGCCACATGGGAAGGGTTGACCTTGGATGAATGCCAATCTCCTACCAAGCCACTCTGTCACTCCCCTCTTCAGTAGGATGAGGTGGGGGGAGGAGGAGAAAATAAGATGGAAAAAGTCTTTTGTAGGTTGAGATACAGACAGTTTACTGAAGGAACAGTGAAGGCTGCACACAAGCAAGCAAAGGGAAAAAAACCCAAAAGATGTTGTTCTATAATTCCCATCAGCAAGCAATGTCCAGGTATTTTCTGGGAAGCAGGGATTCGACACAGGTAGTGGTTTCTCTGGAAGGCAAATGCTGTAAATAACTAATGCCTCCCTTTTCTTCCTCCTTCCTTTTGGGTTTTAGATCTGAGTGATGCCATGTGGCATGGAATATCCCTTTGGTCAGTCTGGGTCAGCCGTTGGCTATGTCCCCTTCCAAATTCTGTCCATCTCCAGCCTCCTGGTGGGGGTGGGATGATGGACAGACAGTGCTGATGCAGTGGGAGCACTGCTCAGTGGTAACCAACACATCAGTGTATTACCAACCCCTTTCTGGCTCCAAATGCAAAGCCCAGCACGGTGAGTGGCAACTGTGGGGGAAACTGGCTCTATCCCAGCCAGACCCAGAATTATTTAGGTTGGAAAACACATTTAAGATGATCAAGTCCAAGTTTCAACCCAGCACCACCACAATATTCACCATTAAACTGTGACCCCAAGTGCCATATCCACACTTTCTGAACACTTCCAAGGATGCTGATTCCACCAGTTCCCTGGGTAGCCTGTTCCAGTGCTTGACCAACTTTTCTGTGAATTTGTTCTTAATATCCAATCTAAATGTTCCCTGCTGCAACTTGAAGCCATTTTCTCTTGTCCTGTGACCTGGGAGAAGAGACCAATCCCCATCTTGCTACAACCTCGAGTCAGGGATTTGGAGAGAACCAGAAGGTCCCCACTGATCCACCTTTTCTCCAAGCTGAGTCCCGCCCCCCAGCTCCCTCAGCTGCTCCGCATCAGAATTGTGCTCCAGACCTCTCCCCAGGTCCATTGCCTTCTCTGGACATGCTCCAGCCCCTCAGTGTCTTTCTTGTCATGAGGAGCCCAGAGCTGCCCCTATGTTCAAGGTGCCTCAGCAGTGACCAGCACAGAGGGATTATCTCTGGTCCTGCTCCCACATAATAGCTGATCCAAGGTTTCAATGACCTTCTTGGTCCCCTGGGCACACACTGGCTCATGTTCAGAGATACACCATGTCACTACAAGAGTATGTTATGACCTCAGTGTCATGGCAGCAACACACAGAGTATGGATGGACACCACCTCCCTCATCATCCTGTGGCACCAACCTTGCCCCTGGTGCTCCCAGGAAGAAGATGGGTGGGATGGAACACATCTGACAGCTCACCCTCCTGCCACCTCCTCCACAGGCTCACTCTTGCAAGGGGCCATTAGCCTTAAGCACTTGAGGGTGCTCACAGGTTAAAAGCCCACTCCTTGGAAGAGAGGAAACAAGGACACGTGGAACTGCTCGGCTGGAAGGCTCGAAGCAGAGGCTGCCTGAACATCCCCTTAAAATGAGGTTATGTGAGGCCAGCTCTCAGCTGGAGCGAGCTGGCATCCACAGGGCTCTAGCAATTTACACCAGCTGCGTCTTTGGCCCGCTTTTTTAATTTTAATGAATTATTTTCATTCTAACAGACCTAAAAGGAATGTCTCCGGCGACGGAGGAGCGTGAAAGTAAAACGCTGTCTGTTAAAAAAATCAAAATCAAACTTCGAGCTGCTGCCTCCATCAACGTGCCCGGTATCAACATTTGTTAGTGACTGTTTTCTTGGTTAAAATATCACAAATTAGTAATAAGGGTTCACAGATGGATTATTGTTTTTCCTAGTTCGAGTATCAAAGTAGTAACTGCAGGGTCCCACCCAAGTGCTGATACACCAAAGCTTTGTCTGGCTGCTTCCATAGCATCAAACTCCTCCAGAACAAAGGGCTGCATCCAAACTGTCTCTGTGGAATGGTTCATGGACTGGACTAATCCTGGAAGGGCATGCAAGACTTATTTACACCACTGTTAGTTGTGTTGGGCCAAAACCATGCTGGGGATTGTTGCTAAGCCGGGAAAGATCACTTGCTATTTCAAAAGCAAGAAAAGGATCCTTATTTCTGCACAAACCCTTCCTCCAATCCAACCTTGTCACAGATCTTCCCAACCACATCATTTCATCATTTCAATGACCTCCAGCAGGGCCTTGATGTTCAGAACTTAGATTTTCAGAGCTTTATGACATCTTGCCACTTTTTGGGATTTCTTAATACAGTTTATACCTAAAAGTGAACAAAATGCAACAAGAAGTATGTCCATCAAGTGTTCCAGCCCCTTATCTACTTAATTGCTTCCATCAGCTCCTATTGAACAATCAATAATCTCAATTCCATGCCTCATCTTTCTTATTGGAGAAGAATGTTGCTGAACACGAAATAAGCTTATTCCATGCCTTTGAGGCACCTAAATGCACGGCACAACATTATCCAGGAGTTGTGTCAACTAGTCGGTCACAGAGGACACTCTGGACACAGAATCTCCAAATAATTATGGTTGGAAATGGCCTCCAAAATCATTGACTCCAACCTGTGACCAGTCCCCACCATGTGCCCCAGCCCAGAGCACTGAGTCCCACATCCAGTCATTCCTTGAACATCTCCAGGAATGGTGACTCCACCACCTCCCTGGGCAGCCTCCTCCAATGCCTGACCACCTTTCCAGTGAATTCTTCCTGAAGGGAGTTTATCATCCTCTTGGTGCTGAACCTGTAACTCCAATATGAGACTTCATCCACCTTCTCGCTTATCACAATATCCATGTGATACAGCATCAGGCTTTGGAGCCACTCACAACAAGATTACAAAACAGTGATTCCAACAAGGTGAGAAAATTGCATTACTTGGCCAATATGAACATTTTTTGAGGTAAACTGTACCCCACTTTACTGCATCAATCTCTTCTCATTTTTTCTAGCAGCCAGACATTTCTCTTGGTTCATTATTTCCTTAACCCTGCTTTGAAACTTCTCTGGGAGTGAGATTCTCAAAAGCATTGGCTAGCATCCATTCCCTTTAAAGCCAAAGGGTCAGGTCAAGTGAAACTTTTGGAATACCCCTAATTCATAGGCATGATAAATACAACTTCAGGGAAAATCCTGGTCTTCGTGGGAATTCAAAACCTTATTCTTTAAGTGCAAGTATTTGAGAGGGGATACTTGAACATTCATTCCCACTAGAAATTCTTGCTTATTGCAAAATGCTATTTGCAACTGAAATTTCTCTTTGAAAGAATGATAGTCTCAGGCTTCTGCTGCACAGGAGAAACTGCTATAATTTCATATTCTAAGCCAGTTTAAAGCTGTTGTAAAGCACATATGGCTTTACTAGACACCAACAGCAAAAGAGGCATCTCATTTATAAAATTTGTGCTGGAAAAGATTGTATCATAGAATAATTTAGACTGAAAGGGGATTTCAGAGGTCTCTGGACCAAGGCTCCCATCCAAGTGGAGGTAACTTTGAAGTTAGAGAAAGTTGGTCACGGTCTCATGCAGTTGAGTTTTGAAAGTATCCAAAGATGGAGACTCCACAGACCCCGTGGGCCAGCACTTAACCACAATCACTGGAGGCTCATAGAATCCTTCAGGTTGGGAAAGACATCTGAGATCATTGAGCTCAACCGTCAACCAGCACCACCACCATGTTCACCATTAAACCATGTCCTCAAGTGCCACATTCACGCATTTTTTTGAACACTTCCAGGGACAGTGAAATGATTTTCAGCCCAAGATCACTTTCAATATCTGAAGAAAGTCTACAAATCAGCCCTGCCTTGAAAAGAGTCAATTCCATCAAATAGTTGGAGAGATACTGTAGGATTTTCAGGATCTGTTTCCTGCAACTTTGGTATTTGCAGGGTGATTTAACTCATGGCTGGTAGTTTGGGGGCTCTGACATACAAAACAGGGCACTGTGATAATTTCTATGTCACCTTCTCTGGAGCATCGTGCATGGTCTTTGTTCAAATCCCTTTTTATTGATGGTTTAAGCAGATATTTGGGACCACAGGCAGGGGCTGCAGGTGTGATTTCATCCTGCTGACAGACACTGTGCTATAACCTGTGGTATAACCTCCAGCAGATGCACAGGGAAGGAAGTGGGGCAAGGGCATCACTGCAGGTAAAGCTCCCGAGGCCAAAGGTGTGTGAGCTGCTCATTCCCATGTTGCTCAGTCTGGGGGATATTTGTGGGATTCACTTTTGTGATACTCTCCAAGCTGCAGAGGAATTTTCTCTGACTCACATGCTGAAAGATCACAACCAGGAGAAGGGAGACAAATCATAAGGAAGTGCTATCCCTAAACAGCTCCACTTTTTTTGCTCTGATTTGTCAAACTTTCCCAAATCTGGCTGTTACACAGCCATCCATGCTTAGTCAGAGCCTGGCCAGTATTTATTTGCAAAAACACAGTCATGAAAATGTTATTGGAATATTCATTATAACCCCAATTTTGGAAGCAGCCAGGGAGCCTCTCCTTGCTGCATCCCCATGGGCTGCAGGGTTCCCCTGGATATCCAGGTTGCAGAATCCCTATTTCCAGTAGATCAATACAGAATCAGAGAATGGCTTCGTTAAGCAGGAGCTACCATTGTTTCAACCCAGTCTCACAGAAATCATGTTTATGTTTTAACTTGTCAAATATTTTGCCAGATGCAGAGCTCTGAACCAGAAAAACAAACCCCAAGACCTCTCCAGCACCAGGGTGCAAATGTCCTTTTTTTATTTTAGTGTGGGAAGCATCTCCATGCTGCACAAAGGAGCAGGGGCTGCTGGAGAGGGTGTCCAAGTGATGGGTGCTGCAGAGACATGTCACAGCATCTATCACATGTGGGATGGTCTCATGTCCTAGCAGTGAGCCAGATGCTCTCTTTTATCACAGATTTCCCCCCTAATTTAGTTATGAATACTTAAACCCCTGTCCCTTCATTATTTTGCTCATACTTATTTGCTTAAAGGATACTCTGACACCTCCTTCTATCGCCTCCAGCAAAGCCTTCTGTTTTAAATCAAAGCTGTTAAATGGATTTACACAGAGAGAGGGAAGTTGGATTCAGACTGAATTTTTGTTTCAAGTGTGTTTGTCAAAGTAAGGTTTAATGCCAGGGCTTTCCTTTTGGAAATAAAACTGGTTCCAGTCCAGTAAGTCCTAGAGGAACAGCTGAACGCCTTGAAAATAAAGAACAGGGCTTTTGATTGACTTGGCTTCAAGCAAAGGAAGTTTCAGGGAAAATCCCCAAAAATGCCTGAGGGCTCCCAAAATAAGAGTGTTCAAGCACATAATGCTCAGAAACATCTGGGAATAGTCACCTTGTCTTTTGTACAGGGTGGGTCACATTACAGAATTTAACCCAGATGGTCTCGAGAAGTGATTTGGCACCATGTGGACTCACCAGAGCTACAGGATATCTCAGGAGAGGAGGAGTTGGCATTGCTCTGGGATACCAGTCAAACACAGGGACACATCTTCATCTCCTCATGGCTCTCTGCAAGCCTCCAAGATCTGTTGGTGGACGATTCAGAGCAGGAGAGGGGAAAGCCAAGCCTTTTACTAGCAAGGAGTCCCTTGGAGATGAAGACACACCACTTTGCTCTTCTAAGGGTTTTCCACATCCTGAGGGATTTACCAAATCAGTTTGGGGTAGTGAGTTCAAAGATCTGAGCAGAGACTGCAGGGTCTCTATGGTCTAAACCTTCAAAAACTGGTTTGGATCACAGAGCCAAAGAGCAACTTGTTCCCTTACTCAAAGGGAAATACTTCCTATTTCCAGGCTCTGGCTGCTGGGGAAGATGAGGGGGTCACATCTCTTGCTGAGAGATCAGGGAACTGACACGGATTCTAGGAGAGCATTCACTGAATTTACACTATTTACTCTCTCCCTGGCCATCAAGGTCACTGATGCTGAAGCAGGACCTGAAATCATTGGGCAAGACTTTTCTATGCAGCAAAGTCTCTCATAACCCCCATAGACAGTGGCTTTGTAGAGCTGAGGAGGTGGGTGCTCCAGGATTTTTTTAACAGCATGCCAGAAAAACAGGAGCCAGGAGGAGTTTAGGATTCTGATTAGGAAAAGGGGAGCTGATCCTCGAGGACCTGGTGGAGCTGAAAGGAGCTGCTGCAGAGCTGCCAGGGTCAGAGCTGTGGCTTGCTGCCAGCTGCTGCGAGCTCTCCCCCATGCCCTCCTGGCACACGCCGCTGCAGAGCGAAGCACCAGTGCTCTCAGAAAATCCTCGGGATGCCGCTCAGCGGCCATCAGGGATGCCTGAGTCCACTCCAGCCTTGCAAGGGACCTCACAGACCTGGGACTGAATGTTCAGCAGCACATCCCTGGCTCCTCTGAGCCTCAGGGGTCAAAGGCATCCCTGGAGCAAAGCTCCCGACGCGGCGGCTTTGCGGGAGGGTCGGGACTGTCGCCTTCGTTTTGCCAACCCTTTGAGGAGAAGGAGCTAAAAATTGGGTGAGCGCCTGTGAAATCCTGGAAGAACAGCCTTAGATCAGGGCTATTTTTAGCCTCACAGAAGCTGCGCATACATTAGTAAGGGCCTGCCTTCCACTCCGGGCTCGGAAACATCACACGGTGTCCTCCCAGGCTGCCAGGAGAGAGTTTAACCCTTGTTGTCTCTCCATACTCAGCCCCATCCGGCAGCACCTCTATATAGACCCTGATAGGGATCAAGAAACAGCATGAAATATCTTCTTAGGCATTTTAGCTCTATCCAGGTGGAGGAAGAATTGGAGGTGGGGGGTGTCTTTGCATCATAGCCCTTATATCTTTGAGTCTGGTGGGAGGAGCAGAGACTGGAAGGAAACTCCAGCACCATCAGCCCTGGCTGAGGAACAGCCACACTATGGGCTGAGGTGGGTAGGGAGGAGTTCAGAATTTTTCACGACCCAGGAATTGAAGCCTAAACTCCAATGACCTCTTGTGACGGCCACGTCGGATGCCATTCATGAACTGCCAAATGTCACCCACCACAGAATCACAGAATGATGGAATGATTGGGATTGGAAGGGAATTTAAAGCTCAACTTGTTCCAATCTGCTGCCAAGGGCAGGAACACCTTCCACTCTACTAAGGTTCCTCCAAGCTCTGTCCAGCCTGTCCTTGAACACTTCCAGGGATGGGGAAGTTAAGCAGCATGGGATATTCAATCCAAATCTGGAATCCTTTAGCCATGTTTTCCTGGACAACAAGACCTCATCACCACACAGGCTCCTCAGATTCTTGGTGTCACATCTCCTTCCTCCAACTGGCTGTGTCTCCACTGCTCCAGTCACATCATGCCAGGAAAACCATGGCTTGGACCCGTAAAGGGAATGAGGCCAGGGATGAGCTCACCAGCTCACTGCAATGCACGATGTCTTTCAGCACACAATTAACAAAAAATAATTGCAACAGTTATTCCTACACTTTTTTTTCCTCTAAAGGATGAGGAGCAAAGCCTGCACAAGGTGCCTGTGGACGCTCCCTGCACTTCACACCCACGGTGCCTGTCAGCTACGCTGCCCGTGCACTTTAACATTCTCCAGCTCTTTAATATTTATTACCTCTGCTGCTTTGTATTACTCATCAGCTATTCCTGGCCAGAGGAAATGTACTGGCAGGTTCTGAAGTGTGGATGCTCTCTGTTCTTTAAGGGGGCCATCAGTGAGGCAGTGCCTGGCAAACACTGCTCCGCGCTTGGGCAGCGCAGCTCCCCGGGGCTTTGGAGCCACTGGCTACATGAGAATCAAACAAGCCTCACAGTGGTTTTTCAAAGGCTACCAGGATGTGTGAAGCCATCAGGAGAGGAGACACAGCCTTTTTGGAAGGTATAGGAGCCCTTAGCTCAGTGTATGAGGAGAAGCTGAGGGCACTTGATGTGTTCAGCTGGAGGAGACTGAGGGGAGACCTCAGTGCAGGGACAACTTCTGAGTGGGGGCAGGCACTGATCTCTGCTCTGTGGGGACCAGACACAGGAACCCAGGGAATGGGCTGAAGTTGTGTCAGGGGATGTTTAAGTTGGATGTTAGAAACACCTTAGAGGGTGGTTGGGCACTGAACAGGCTCCCCAGGGCGGTGGGCACAGCACCAAGGCTGCCAGGGCTCCAGGAGAATTTGGATGATACTCTTGGGCACATGCTGGGACTCTTGAGAATGGTCCTTTTCAGGTCTAAGAGTTGGACTCGATGATCCTGATGGGTCCCTTCCAACTCAGCAAATTCTGTGACTCTGTATTTATGCTGATCCCTGAAGAAAAACCCCTTTCCCCCTTGGCATGCTCAGGAAGTTCACCTGCAGTTATTTTACAAGTCTCCTCCCAGCCCTGTGATCAGCCACAAGCCTGCCAGCAGATTTGCCTCCTTCCAGGATTTCTCCCAGCTGCTGAGGTCTTCAGTAAGGATATACATAATAAAATTAAGCAAATCAAGCTATGCAGCAGCCTATGGGTGGCTGCAGTTGCAGTTGTTTCATTAGGTAATTAATTCCCAATGAAGACTGATTTTAAGTAACATGGGGAATAGGACCATTTTCTAGTGACATTTTCCAGAAGAGATCCAGCCCAGCTACAGTATTACCCAGTATTACAGCGTTTTCCCCTTTTTCCTCTTCTCTTACTAATTTAAAAGGATCGCTCTGCTTGAAGCTTAATAAAAGTGAAGCCACCTGACCACGTCCTCGCTCCACCACCCTCCGGCTACAGCTGAGTCTTTCTGTGCCAGCAGACAGTTTATCCAAGTGACACAAATGTGGGCACAGGAGCTTCCTACCAGCAAACAGCATCTGGGAGGGGAGGTATGGAATCCTGCAGCTCAGCCCAGGGGATGGATGTTCATGCATAGTTAGGTGCAGAAATGGAGGCAGGGAGGTTAAATGACTTCCCCCAAGCTAGTGGTGGTTGGTGGGTTTTAATTTAGATCAGAATGGAACGGATTAGAACAGAATAGAGTATTTCAGTTGTAAGGGACCATCTAGTCCAACTGCCAGTCTGGGAGGTCCTTGTCTCCCTGTTCCTGCTGGATGGGCTTCTTTTGGAAGTGTAAGGTGTGTGCCTAATCCAAAAGAAAAGAGAGCTTTTTGTTTTCACGCACATCCTTGCTACTCAAAATGCTTCCCAGGTCCATTTGGATGCCTCTTGCATTCCTGATCCAGCCAGGGCAGCTGCCCTGCACTGCATGGAGGATGTTTGCATTAACATTGACCGTCGTAAATGCTCGGATGAGATCTATCCCAGAAGCACCAATA
Source organism: Serilophus lunatus (assembly GCA_013399895.1). NCBI lineage: Eukaryota > Metazoa > Chordata > Aves > Passeriformes > Eurylaimidae > Serilophus > Serilophus lunatus. The sequence goes on from VXBA01005352.1 coordinate 1,249,538, forward strand.
AATTGCTGAGCACATTGATCCAGACGTGACTCAGGAGTCACCACTGAATAATCTCTTTCAGCACCTTCCTCTGGCTGAGCCCGGGCAGAGTTTCTGCTCTCATCAGCAAAGCAGTTGAGGTCTCTTCCATCTTGCGCTTCTCCAGGGGAAGGCCAGCTTAAATGACACGTGGGGGCTATTGATTTCTGTAATGAATGAATGGATTTTCCCCTCCTGTGCTCACACCCCCTCCCTCTCCCATGGAATAATTCAGCACCTCTGTCATTTGCTGCCCAAATGCCTCTCCAAATGCAAACGTGCAGCCTTTTCCTACTGGCATTGTGTGCTGTCTCCAAAGCCCTGACCTTGGCTCCTCTGTTTTCTCCTGCCTTCTCTGATCTTGCCACCAGGAGGGATGATTTAAACTCACACAGTGAAGCAAAGATTCCAGGCAATGGAGAACATGAAGTTTTCCTCCCCAGAAGGAAGGTGTGTGGCCAGAGCAGTTGGATACACTCAGGTTGTGTGTCAGATGCTGCAGAACTAGCTGGGAAAGGTGTGCAGCTGCCTGTTGGGATGGACATGGAAGAGACTTCTGGATTCCAAGGATCTGCTCTGAAACAGGAGCAGAGCAGATGTTTTAGTTGTTGAGGAGCTGAAGGAAGTACAGCTGGGGGGTTGCAGTTATGGGTTGAACAGAAAGAACCCTGAGGTCACATGGAAAGTTGGACAGAGAGGTTGTGGACTCTCCATCCTTGGAAATGTTCAAGGCCAGGTCGGACTGGGCTTGGAGCAACCTGATCTCATGGAAGGTGTCTCTGCCCATGGCAGAGATGTGGAACAGCATGATCTTTAAGGTTCCTTCCAACCCAAACCATTCTATGATTTTAGGAGGAGTCTAAGCCCGAAATGTCCTTTCTCCCTGCCTCCCTCAGCTCCTCCACAGGCAATCTCCTCTCACCATCTGCTTCTCCCCAGCGAGGTCTCTATACCTTATCTGAAGTGCCACAGCCACTCTCCTGCTTCTGGAACCCTTCTCTTCCCATTGCCCCACCTTCAAATGACCCATCCTCCTGCAGCCTGCCACTGGTGCCTGTTGGCCATGGCTCAGGGGAATGGCTCTGCAGCAGAGGGATGTGCCAGCTCCCTGTGCACATGTTCAAAAGAGCCCAGCAGCAGGCACAGTGCCCAGGCGCAGCCTGACACTCTCTGTCAGCTCTTCTGCCCCTACAGGTTCTGCCTGGCCCTTCACAGGAGTCAAGACCTCAAATATCAACATGGGATGTAGCATCTGTCACCTCCGACATTTCCAAAGACAATGTTGGAGAGACCTGCCAACAGAAATGGTTTGAAAAAGCTCTGAGAGATGGCACCACAACATAAAAAAAGACATTAAGCTGTTAGAGTGTGTCCAAAGGAGGTCACAACGATGGGAAGGGTTTGGAAGGGAAGACGTATGAGGAGCAGCTGAGGTCAATTGGTCCATTCAGCCTGGAGAAGAGGAGACTGAGGGGAAACCTCACTGTGATCTTCAACATCCTCCTGGGGGGAAGAGGAGGGGCAGGTACAATCTCTTCATTCTTGTGACCAGTGATAGGACCCAAGGGAATAGCATAAAGCTGAGTCAGGGGAAATTTAGGTTGGATGTCAGGCAAAGGTTCTTCACCCAGGGGATGGTTGGGCACTGGAACAGGATCCTCAGGGCAGTGGTCACAGCACCAAGGCTGACAGAGCTCAAGAATTGTTTGGTCAATGCTCTCAGGCATGTGGTGGGTTTGTTGGGGTATCTTGTGCAGGGCCAGCGGTTGGACTCGATGATTCTGAAGGGTCTCTTCCAGCTCAGCATATTCTATGATTCTATGTCCTGCCCATAAACCTGGGATTGCAGAGCTCAGTATCCCACCTATCACCTTAGGGAGCTGGGATTTGACAGAATTCCTGATTACAAACTCTGAATATGACTCAGGTTGTCCTGCATTACAAACTCTGAATGTGACTCAGGTTGTCCTTTGCCTCCACAGCCAAGGCCTGATTGGTTAAAACTTTGAAGCTGACTCTAAACATCTCAGACCAGGACAGAAATCCTTCAAACCATAGTCTAAAACTTCAGGTGTTTGAGCCCCTTAAGCAGGTAAACTACAGCAGGCAAGACTTTTTCTTGCAGGTCCAAACCCCTTTTTGTGGGTTCAACTCCCTTCTTGTGCATTCAACCCCCTTCTTGTGTGTTCAAATCCCTTCCTGAGAGTTCAAACCCCATCCTTTGAGGTCAAACCCTCTTCTTGTGAGTTCATACCCCTTTTCATTGGTTCAAATTTCTTCTTGTGGGTTCAAATCCTTTCTTGTAGGTTCAAATCTCTTCTTGTGGGTTCGAATCCCCTCTTGTGGCTTCAGATCCTTTTTTGTTGGTTCAACCCCCTTCTTCTGTGTTCAAATCCCTTTCTTGTGGGTTCAACCCTCTTCCTGTACTATTCAAACCTCTCCCCGTGGGCTCAAACCCCACCTTTGCTAGAAAGGCTTGACCTTGGCCATCGAACATCACAGGCAAACCCATTAACCACCCTGAGCCAGCCGAGGAGACAGAGCTCTCAGGTTCCTGTGTTTGGGCTGCAGTGCAGGATATCCAACACTTAGACACCTCCTGAGACACGGCAGCGTGTCAGGAAGGCTCTTGTCTGCTGGCTCAAAGGGTGGCCCAGAGAAGATTTTTCCAAGGCTCAATTCCCTGCAGCCGGAAACGCTTTGTCAGCAGCACAGGGTGGCAGGATGCCAGCAGGCCAGGTTACCAACGTGGGCTCATGAGGACACTCTGTTGGAAAGAGGATGCTGCAGCCTTGAGTCATCTCCAGGCTACGGAGGGAATTCAGCCTCCACCTTCCACCCCCCGCTGCCTGCATGTCCTACCGCTTGAGGTGACAGCTAAAAGCAGGACAACAATCCTACACCTTTTAAGGTAGCTTTGGGAATGAATCCCTTCTCCCGTGCTTTCCTCACACAGCCTTTTTCTCTGGGCTGGATGGGATATTTTATGTCAAGTGTTTCCCCACTGCAATACCCACAAACATCTGGGGAGGCCCGAGATGCAGGAGGGGTTTGCTGCAGTTGTTCGCAGCTTTTTTGTGAAGCACAAGTTCATGTGACCAAAAATCTTTCCTGGAGCCACCAGGGTAGAACCAAATCTCTTCAAATGGGATTTCCTGTCTTACTTCAGCTGTCCAAAAGTGAGAAAGCTGATCCAAATTCTTCATCTCGGTTCTATCGTTTATCAAAGAGAGAGATTTCCAGAAAGCCACTCATCCCATTCCAAGATAAGTGTCTACAACACCTCCTACAGATTTCCTGTCTCCTTCCCTTGACTACAGAAGGGTCCAGACGACTGACTGAGAGCTGATGGCTGATAGCAGATGTCTCCCATCTCCTTGGCATCACATGCCTCTCACATCCTTGCTGTCACTTTGATATGTCATTTTGAGGAATCTCTTGTCCTTCCCTCATGGAAAAGATCTGGGGGACATGCAGACTGTGGCAGTGCCATGGACCATGCTAACAGGTAGGAAAGGAGTTTCCCTGTGGGAAACAAAGTTCACACTGAAATGGAATGTATTCCCATCTGACAGATGGAATGGGAAGTCCTAGAGCTGGCTGGGATAGTTTTTATTCCTGTCATCTCTTAATTTGGTTTTCTGTTTTGTTTTTTTGTGGAGCAAATACACAGCCTTGGGAAGGGGACACATGCCATAAGAAGGGAATGCTCTGTGGTGACCTTAATGTGACCTTTCAGTACCTGAAGGTGTCCTACAAGAAAGGTGGAGGGAGACCCTTTACAAAGGCATGGAGTGACAGAACAGGAGATAAAACAGGTTTAGATGGGAGATTAGGAAGAAATTCTTCCCTGTGAGGGTGGTGAGGCTCTAGCACAGGTTGCTTAGAGAAGTTGTGGCTGCCCCATCCCTGGAAGGCCAGGCTGGACAGGGCTTGAAGCATAGTGGGATAGTGGAAAGTGTCCCTGCCATGGCAGGAGTTGGAGTGAGATGAGCTTTAAGGTCCCTTTGACCCAAGCCATATGATTCTAGGAATAGCTCCCATCAAGAACAGACTCTGTCTCATAACTTCCACATCCTTTTCCACTCATAAGAGTAGTCTTGCCTTTCAATGAAACTCCTCATGGAGGTCAATCCTGTGTGTAATCCCCATCTGGCTTCTCCAAGGCATTCTCAAAGGGTCTGGAAACCAAGGAAAAGACTTATAGGCATCTGGGACTGTTCCAGAGGATATCAAAGAATCCATGGGAGGTAGGATACCAGGCAGAAGACCTGTACCCTCCTAGACCCACATCCGATCATGCACTGAGCCATCCACAGCATCTTCAATAGTTTGGACAACTGAATGGAGCTCTTGGGTCTCAGTCCAGAGGGGGGATCTCTACGTCAACAGGCTCTCAAGTCAGGTAGGCAACTCCAGCCTGCCCAGACAAGGAAGAAGCCTCTCCTCCTCATGCTCTTCATTGCTCCAGCTACATGTTTCTCGTGGGGATCTTGCCCTTCCCTGGCCCATGCTGCCCACTGGAAGCACTGGCTGGAAGTATCCCTTGCTGTGAGACTCACAGCATGGACTGCCTGTCCCTGCAAGCCACAACTACCAGGACCCTCTGTCCTTGCAACCTCCAGGGCTGCAAGTTGTCCTGTCACCAGCTATGCCCTGTGACAGAGATGTCACTGCTCAGTGCTTACAGAAGGGAAGCAGCATATAAAGGAGGTTTGGGAGCTCACTTGGTGAGTTTGTAGACAGCAGAGAGCAGTACATGGGCAGAATAAATCTCTCTGAAAAGTCTGGTTTATTAAGGCAGCAAATGGAGAAGGCTGGGAAGTGTGAGAAAGCAGGACAGCAGCCATGCAATGGAGCCAAGACACTGTTCATGAATCCTTTGCTCCAGGATCAGCCCTATGAGTAGAATCACAGAGTCATAGAATTATAGAATCATCATCATAGAATCACAGAATTATAGAATCACTGAATTATAGATTCATAGGATTATAGAATAATAGAATCAGTCATAGAATATTCTGAGCTGGAAGGGACCCATCGAGTCCAACTCCAGGCCCTGCCTGGGACACCTCAACAATGCCACCATGTCCCTGAGACCATTGTCCAAATGCTTCCTGAGCTCTGGCAGATTTGGGGCTGTGACCACTGTTCTGGGGTGCCTGTTCAGTGCCCAACCACCCTCTGGGTGAAAAACTTTCTCCTGATATCCAACATAAATTTGCCCTGACTTGGTTTCATCCTGTTTCCTCAAGTCTTGTCATTGGTCACAAGAGTAAGTGCAACCCCTTCCCTTTTTTCCCTTTGGACTTTTAATCAGTTCTATAGGAAGTCAAATCTAATTCATATTAGTTATTCCCCACTGGTTATTCACCATTGCACCCCATCAACCCTACATTAAAGTTTTTCATAAACAGACCCTGTTTCCCTCTCCCATTCAGCCAGTCCTTCCAACCACTACTTCAGACATGCTTTATTTTAGCAATGGGTAAAATAACATCCCTGGCTGCAATGCAGGGTTGAGAGACCCAGGCACAGAATCCAGGAGTTCTGGCTCCCAGGTATCACTGATATTTATGTTATAGCAATGTTAAAAGTCTTCTGCTGAGATCAGAGTTTGATTGTACTGAGTCCAGTGCACACACACATAGTAAGAGACAGTTCTTGCCCTAAAGGATTTACAATCTAAACTGACAAGGACAGAAATACAGCAAAGGAAAGGATGTGTTATTAACAGCAGGGGACCGAGGCATTGAGAGATGCAATAAATTGCCTGCAGTCACAGAGGGAGCTTGTGGAAGAGCCAAAGCCTGACCCTTGAATTCCCACCAACGCTGTCTTGTCTCAGCCATCAGGGAAGGCACACACCGGGAATCTGGATGAGCTGAGAACTCTGCTGATGGTTCAGGTGAGGTCAAGACCCCTGGCAAAAACCACAGCCCAGCACAGAGGCTTTCTTGCCCCATTCTTATTTGTGCATGGCTGGAAGGGAGGAGAAAAGCCCTTTCTGGAACCACCTCCCCTGTGTCATCATCATCCCAGATGGCTTTTGTTCACTCAGAAGGGTCCCCTCCAGTCCCTGTCAGAGGGGTCAGGACTGAGGATGATGAACCACTCCAAGTGCTTCTATAGACTGGCAAGAATCATAGAATCACAGAATCATGGAATCATTAAAGTTGGAAAAAACCTTAGAGATTGTGAAGTTCAACCATCAGCGCACCACCACCACTGTGTTCATCACTAAACTGTGTCTTGAAGTTGTCCCATAGCCAATTGTTTTTTGGGCACTTCCAGGGATGGTGACTCCACCACTTCCTTGGGCTGCCTGTTCCAGTGCTTTACAAGCCTTTCCATGAAGAAATTTTTCCTAATATCTAATCTAGGATGGGGATACTGAAATCACTTTTCCTTAGGGAAGCCCTGACAGAAAAGATAGTTTTCAGGGGACACCCGTGTGGAAGTGTCACCCTCGGGATGTTTGCTGTGTTGGGCACTACACAATGATAAGACTGACGAGACTTGATCATTTCTGAGTCTTATTAGAACAACCCAAAGAATGATGAGATTGACCCAGTTGTCTGTGCCCACCTGCCCTACACACTCCGTGTCTATATACATGGCAGAAAGTATGAGAAGAAAAATAAATTCCACCTGTTTACTTAAGTAGAGGCTGATACTACGTTTGTCATGGCCTCAAACTGCACCAGCAGAGGTTCAGGTTGGACACCAGGAAGACTTTCTTCACTGAAAGGGTTGTCTGGCATTGGAACAGGCTGCTGAGGGAGGTGGTGGAGTCCCCATCCCTGGAGATGCTCAAAAAATGACTGGACATGGCACTCAGTGCTCTGGACAAGGCGGGTGTCAGCCAAAGGTTGGACTCCAACTGTTCCCCCAGCACTGCCAAGGCCACCACTACCTCATGTCCTCAAGTACCACATCCATACGTCTGTTAAATCCTTCCAGGGATGGAAAATCCACCACTGCTCTGGGCAGCCTGTTGCACGGCTTGACAACCCTTTCAGTGAAGAAATGTCTCCTAATATCCAACTTAAACCTCCCCTGGCACAACTTGAGGCCATTTCCTCTCATCCTGTCCCTTGTTCCCTGAGAGAAGAGCCCACTCCCCATCAGCTCCATGCTCCTGTCATGGAGTTGGACAGAATTCTAAGACCCCCCCTGAGCCTCCTTTTCTCCAGGATGAGCCCCACCAGCTCTCTCAGCTGCTCCTGATGCTCCAGCCCCTTCCCCAGCTCCATTCCCTTCCCTGGACACATCATTACACTGGTTTCTTTTCTGAAGCCATAATCACCAGAGCTCCATTCCTCAGACAAGCAGAGCCACAATGTAGGAAATCAGGTTATATTGCCCATGGTGTTACACAGCAAACCCCATGTTCCTAAGATCATGCTGCCTCCATTTGGTCATAGATTCATCCTATTGTGCAACTGCTCCCTTTTCCCTGCTGCTCCAGAATCCACACTGGATTAGGAATGGTTATGATATCAATAAATAGCTCAGTGCTGTGGGTGCTCTCAACATCTGTGTGTAAACCCTCACACACAGCCACAGCAATGGGGAATTCAAATGATCTGTTTCATTTCATCTCCTCCTGGCAGCACGTTGTCGTGGGAGCAAATATGCCCATGAATTATTTGTGTCAGATCCTAGAGTCCCTCTGTGCTCCCGAGTGCAAACAAGCACTTTCCTCACATGAGGTTTACAGAGCAGGAGCATTAGGTGAGGGATGAGTGGTTTTAGGGCTTGTGTCATTTATTTGGCCAAGAAAAGGAATTGTTTTTAGCAGTTCCAGTCTCTGGGACCTCATATAAAGTAATTAACTAAACATTTTAGGATTATTCCTTGCCCTGAGGCCAACAGGCAGAATCTGGCCACATCCATGCTCTTGGACCCTCTGAGCCTACAAAACTGGGTGGGCACATCCAGGGCCTGCAGGGAATGGAACAAGAAGGGGGGGGGGATTCCAGACAGCAGGGCAGCTACTCTGTAGCTGAGCTCTCATAAACCAGGAAGAACAGGATGTAATAATGCCTTAAGTCGATTTATTGTAAACATTTAATATTGTCAGTCTTTCATGGGAAAGCATTTCCGATGCTGTGAGCTTAAGCTAGTCTGAGAGAGCTGTTGCTTCTACAACCCCTTAGTCCTGAATAGGATCCCATCCCAGGGCAAAGAGCCTGCTTATTACTGGACAGTCCCTGGAAGAAGGGCACAGCCTTCAGGATGGGACCCCAGAACTCATTGTTGTGACTTTGGGAGGGACTTCACGTCTAATTTTCATCACAGTACAGATTGTACATCGCCTTCCCAATCCATCCCAGAATTGGAAAACATTGCCCTGGCTCAAGCAGACTTTGTGTTTGAGCTGGAGCCCTTGGGCTTTGCAATCTGCCCCTTCCCTTTCCCACCCTTGGTGAAAGTTAATTTAGGATGCCAGTTTGAGTGAAAAATGGTGTTCATTCAGGAAGCAGCAACTGAGGGCAGCTGTCTGTGCTCAGAGGCAGTCAGAAGGAAGGGGTAATCCTTGCTTTTAGGAATATCAAGGACAAGTCCTCAGGAGGCAAAGTCATGCCTGAAATTCCTGCTGTTACCTCTATTAAAGTCAGAGAGCTCCTTGGTGATTGCCACAGCACTGTCTCTGCCAGAATCACGTCAAGAAAACACAATAAAAAATGACAGCAATATGGATTTTCTTCATGGACCAGGTTGTTCTCAACAAAGAACATGTGCCCTAATAACAGAATTCCACCATGATGGTGTCACCAAAGCCCAGTGATGCCACTCAAGAGCCCATGATATTAAATAATGTCTTTTCCTTCCCAGCGGTGAAAACTGCAGCTCCTGCACCCAGTCCACTGAATAATGGGAGTGTTTCTGTAAGCTTGCCATGGTAATTTAAAATCAATTTTACTTTGGTATCCCATTATAACTTTTGCTATAGGAAATTAACACTTCAGTAAATCATCTATTGTCTGCAAAAACAACAAAGAGCAATAAATGGAGCACTGTGAAGTTTGGTTGGTTGGCAATTAAAAAAAACAATGGATATGATAATTTACTGGTATCAAAACTTAAATATGTACTTTTGTAGAATCATGGAAAAGTTTGGGTTGGAAGGGGCCTTTAAAGGCCATCGAGTGCTTCACCCCTGCCATGGCCAGGAACGTCTTCAACCCAGGTTGCTCAGGGCCCTGTTCAACTTGGCCTTGGACACCTGCAGGAATGGGGTGTTCCCTTTGGATGTCCCCTCTGAAGGAGCCAGGATGGTCAAAGCATGTCCCAGCTGTGAGCATGATGGTCACCAGCCCCATAACCAGCGTTGTGGAGGGGATGAAGGTGATAAATAAAGCTCATCCAGCCTGAGCCCTGCAAGTCATGTTGGATATAACCTGAACCCAGGTCTTCTGCTGGCTTCATCTACCAACTACTGGGTACGGTGGAGGTCCCTTTTCACACTCCTGCGTTTGAGAAATGCTTCTCCATGCTGCTGTGAAAGCCAGGGCTGTATCTTCCATGGATAATGAACTGCTGCATTGCTCCTGGACTTACAGGACTCCTTTCCTGATGGTTTTCTGCCTGTTTTCCCACTGGCAAGCAAGAATTACAGAATACATCACTTCACTCCAGCTCTTCCCATGATCATCACTTTAACAAAAATCATGCTAAAAAGATGTTGAAGAAAAAAACCAACTCTGTCTCTGAGTTCCCCCATTTAAATTGCTACAGCCATTCAAAAGCGAGGTGTTTCATCCTGTCCAAACCTCCAGATTATCTGGCCCAGCTCTTTAAATGTACATGATAAAAAAAAGGCATTTGGCAGGGCCTTCATCTCCTCTCCTGATGATGCCTACTTTCAGCCCTTGCTGTCAGCAGTCCCCTCCTACCATCAGTGGAATCAAAGATAAAACCAGCTCCAACATGACAAATAACAAAAGCGCCAGCTCCGCGCTCCAGAGCCGCGAGTCATTAAGGAGTTCCTGCCTCTCTCCCAGTTGCACATTAATGAGCAGAGGGAGAGCTGGGGATGGATTTGCTCTGTATTTGAGAGCCAGCTTGGGAGATGGAACCTGCCATTCTGTGGTTTTCACAGGAAAAACGCTCCCCTCCTGGGCTCAAAAAAATCCTCATCAAAATCAGCAGGCGCAGGCTGATCCAAAGGATGGAGATGGAGGATGGATGGGGATGGATGGCTCCTGCAGAGCTCAGTTGCTAAAAGCCCCTCTGATCACCCCCTGTATCTTCCCTTGTCTCCTCTGAGGCATTTTGTTGGTGGATGTGTGAATTTTAAGTGCAAGATGACTTTGGGAATAACACCAAGGGTGCACGGCATCAACAATGAATGGACAAGCCAAGTTGGATGTTGAATATGGACTTAAGAACTTCCTTATTAGTCTGGAGATCCTGAATGGGACAAAAGGTCTGGTTTGCCTTCCTCAGTTTGATGGAACTTGTAAAAGAGGGGAAAGAAGGTCAAGTTGTGTTGGAAAGTCTATGTCTACCCCCCCAAAACTGTCTTCTGCCTCTTGATCTCATGGCACAGGATTGTGTCCAAAAAGTTCTGGAATATCTCCAGTGAGGGAGACTCCACACCCTGTCTGGACAATCTGTTCCAATTGTCACCTGCACAGTGAAGAAGTTCTTCATCATGTTCAGGTGAAACTTCTGCACATCAGTTTCTGCCCATGGCCTCTTGTCTCATTTCTGGGCACCTCCAAGCAGAGCCTGGCCCATCCTCTGACCCTTCCCTGCAGACACTGACACACATGGATGAGGTTCCCTCTCAGTGTCTCCTCTCGAGGCTGAACAGGCCCTGCTCCCTCAGCTTTTCCTCATAAGAGAGATGCTCCAATCCCTTCAGCAATTCCACAGCCTCTGCTGGATCTGCTGTGGGAATTCCATGATTCTCCCATCCTGAGGAGCCAAGAACTGGACATGTCACTCCAGATGTACCTCACAGGGCTGAGTAGATGGGCAGGATCATCTCCCTTGACCTGCTGGCAGTGCTCTTCCTAATTCACCATGGGATACCATAGGCCTTCTTGGTCCCCAGGACACACTGCTGGCTCATGGACAGCTTGTTGTCCACCAGGACCTCTGGGTGCTTCTCTGCAGATCTGCTCTCCAGCAGGTCTGGCCCCAGCCTGTGCTGGTGCATGGGGTTATTCCTCCCCAGGTTCAGGACCCTGCCTTTTCCTCTGTTGAATTTCACACAGTTCTTTTGTGCCCATCTCTGCATCCTGGTAAGGCCCTTCTGAAGGGCTCCACAGCATTCTGGAGGATTGGCCACTTTGAGGAGGCATCTACGCCTTCATCCAAGTTATTGATAGCAATACTTGGCTCAATATTAAACCTTGAGAGATGCCGCTAGTGACAGGCCTCCAATTGGACACTGTGCCACTGATCACAACCCTCTGGACTCTGCCATTCATCCAGTTCATAGAATCACAGAAACATTAGGGATGGAAAAAATCTAAGTCCAACCAGTAAGTTAACACTGCCCGGCCCACCATGTCCCTAAGCACCATATCATAATACAATTTTCTGTCCAGCTCAGCACTCATCTTCCAGTCCATATTTCCTGAGTTTGTCAAAGAGGATATCATAGGAGACAGTGTTAAAAGCCTTGTCGAAGTCCAGATAGACAATATCCACTGCTCTCCTATCATCCATCCAAGTAGTTGTCTCATCGTAGAAGGCAATCGGGTTGGTCAAGCATGATTTCCCTTTAGTGGATCCATGCTGACTGCTCTTGATTGCCTTTCCCAACACTGGTGTTTTCCCACCTAAAGCATTTGGTTTTGACAAATGGGCATCTTCCCTTGGGGGACAGTGAACAGCTTCACTGTAAAACGCCTCATTTGTGTTAATGAGTATTTTCCCGACCCAGACATGAAGGGACCCCTGTCCCTACCACGTCACTCAGTGGGAGCAAAGCTACACTAAGGGATCCCGGCTGTCTAAAGCCTCCTGAGGGCTGTCAGGGTGCCTCACAGAATTCCTGGTGTACAGGAGTCCCAGGGGATTGCTCATGCAGTGACACACCACTGTGGAGTTGGATGGACAGGCAGGTGGAGAAGGAAATACAATAATAAATTAAACCTTCCTTGCCCCATCCTCTATCATCCCAAATCAGTGAGAGGCTGCTGTGCCTGGGGTGCCACGTCTGAGACAATCACAGCTGACAGTGCCTTCGAGGGACACTGTCAAAGACTTTTAGGCTCATCATTGGGTGAGGGAAAGATTTCAGGACCAACTTTAAGGGAAGGAGTCCCTTCACAGACACGCTGGAGCTGGTGTGGCTTAACCCATTTCCCACAGCCTGACCCTGCTGCAGGATGGTGCCACCAGCCCTAAAGGTGAGGGTTGGGTCACAGAGGCATTAGGAGAGGCTGGGTGAGGAATCAGGCAAGGATGAGAAGGTCCATGTGGAATGCTCTTGTTAGGTGGATGGTGGCAATGCTGTGGTGCAGCCAGACCTGGTGCGACAGGGAGATGCCCTTGGCTTCTCCTTTTGGCCCATGTTTTTGTCATGGTTTGGGTACTTCAGGGCTTGACAAGAAACATTGACAGTGCCTTGGAGTTTGTGGTGTGTGCTCAGGGCACCAGGATATTCCTGACTCCAACATCAGATGTCTGATGTCAACTGGGCTTCCTTTGGGGCCCAGGGAGAGCAAGGGGCAACTGCAGAGGGTGACTCATCCCAGGAAACCAGCCCTGAGTCATCCTCCAGAGGAACCTCTCCCTCGGACAGAGTGGGAGGATGAGGTGGCTCACAAAACCCATGGGCAGAGGAGCAGCCACGGATGTCAGGGCTTCTGATGGCTTCAGGGAAAGACGCAACTTCCAGGAGGCATCCAGGGACTCACCACCCACACGTCCATCCACACTGGTGATGCATAGTGGCCTTTATAGTCATTAGGAAGGAAAAGGAGTGGGGTTTTCCACAGTGAGGAGCACGAAATCATGGAATCACAGAATCATACAATGTTTTTGGTTGGAAAGGACCATAAAAATCATCCCTGCCATGGGCAGGGACACCTTCCACTATCCCAGGTTGCTCCAAGCCCCATCCAACCTGGCCTCGGACACTTCCAGGGATGGGGCAGCCACAGCTTCACTGGACAACCTGTGCCAGGGCCTCACCACCCTCACAGGACTTGCTCCAAGAGGTCTGTGCCCTCCCTGTGCTGGATCCCAGAGCTGGAGCAGCTCTGCAGGTGGGGGCTCACCCAAGGGGACAGAGGGGAACAATTCCTCCCTCCCCTGGTGCCCACACTGTGGGATCAGCCCAGGACACAGCGGGTTTCTGGGCTGGGAGTGCCCATGGCTGGGGCAGGTCCAGACTCTCCAAGGCCTGGGTTAGGCTGAGAGGAATGATGAGTTAATTACACATTATAGATCTTACAGATCTGGAAATCTCTCCACTGCCAAAGTACCAAGTCAAGGGGAGTGAACCCCACCCTTTTGATCCGACCATTCTCTTATTTAGCGATTTCCTACATATTGACCCAAATCCACTTTCTGACACCACACAATTTCTCCTCTTTCATCTTTCCCAGGATTATGCCCACAAATCTCTTTATGTAACAATTTCAGAATGAATTTTTAAAGAGTTTTGGGTTTTTGGGTTTTTTCTTTTTCTTTTTTAATTCATGAGCACCACATGAGACAATGCATGCCAAGGAAAAATAAGTAATAAATAAATCATATTCATGTATGCATACCTTAAACATTTAGATAGGTTCATATATGTACACAAACCTACAAGAATCTATGGCTTATTTATTCTTTTTAGGTGTACATACATGCACATATTTATACATAGAGGTATATGGCATATATAAATGAATGAATAAAATCTAATTTATAAGCTATATATTTATGTGAATAAACAACATATGTTTATATATATGACCATATGCATGGGGATTTTTTATTCAATTCTACATCTACATAAACCACCTCCTGCTGGCACAGAAGTGAAACCAGGAGTTGCTGTCTGATGTAAATATGGGAAATAAGCTTTGAGGCCAAGATGGAGTAAATCAATGAGTATTTTGATGAGTTTGTGTAAAACATCTTTGAGATTATTTGGGAAAGCTCTTTTTAGAAATCAAGAAAATGTCACTTCTTGGCAAAATTCTTCTTGCTGGTTGTATTTCATTTTTTAAACTTCCTAGTCAGTGGATATCATCTATAGTGACACATTACTGTGTAACATATATCATAAACAAAATAAAATACAAGATAAAATTTAAAATAGGCAAAAAAACCCCTGAAATAGAAAGTAAAAAGTAAAGAAATAATATAAAAAAAATAAAATAAAATGAAATAAAAAATAAAATAAATAAAATAAATAAAATAAAATAAAATAAATAAAATAAAATAAAATAAAATAAAATAAAATAAAATAAAATAAAATAAAATAAAATAAAATAAAATAAAATAAAATAAAATAAAATAAAATAAATAAATGGGAAAGGCAAAGGGTTTCTCACTGGTGACCCAAGGAAACAGCCAGGTCTTGATACCCCTTGTTGCAGCAAAAGATAAGGAGAAAAGTTGCTCTGTCAGGTTCCTGCTCCACATGGAGGCACCAAGAGACCAAGGCCAAGCTCTCCATCCCCACATCTTTGAGACATCACATGAGCTGAACTTTATTCACCATCTGACATCTCCTTCAGCCCTCCCATTACCTCCCTGCCTTCCTCTGCTTTCCCTCCTGAGCTGCAGACGATGGGTCTGGACAGAGTCTCCCCGGAGCCACAGCAGCAGGGACCATCTCATTGCTCCTGGATACTTGGGAGGGATAGAGGAGCCTCTCCTGCCATGGCCACGGGGTGGGGACCTGTGCTCAGCCACCCCATCCCTGCATCCCCCTCCCTGCTGCTCCCATCTCCCAGGCTTTGCTCTGGGAGGTTTGGCTTTATATTTGGTCTACAAAAGAGCGTTGGAATGACTCATTTGATTATATACATATCCACACACTCATCTCAGACTGATGTAAAGGAATCTCTTTCATATTAATTCATGAATCAAATCTATGCTCAGACACGGATCTGACAAACTCGGTGTTTGGGGAGACATTCCCTTCCTGCTGCCCCTGACCCGGGATTAATTCAGCTTTTGATAACCTCAAGAATAACTGGCTAGAGGGGGTAGTTTATTAATGTCTTGATGTTTGGGAAGGGGGGGAAAGCAGCCAGAGATCACCTCCCTGGACCTAGTGCAAATCAGGACAAAGAGGAACATTTCTCTCCCATGGAGACGTGGATGTGCTACCCAGGAGAGCTGAGGGATGATGCCATGAGAAGCAGTGAATATCTCACAGTGGAGTAAAGAGAAACAGCCAGAATACAGCCCTTTGCCTCTCCTGGAAAATCACTAAAGCAAGCAATAGTAATTGGAGAGCTACTTGTAAGCCGGGCATCTTCTCCCCTGCTAAAAGCTTTGCCTGTAGCGCTGAAGGAGCGGCTTGTGATAAATATATATATATTAAAAATATCTGCTCTGACAAGCGTGAAGCTGGAGAGCAGAGAGGGAGGGGAGGAGGTAAGGCGGGTAGGAAGCATAAATCAAAATGTTTTGCTGCTTCTAATTAAATCCACCAACCTGTTTGTAACAGAACCACTCTCTCTCAAAGGGGAGAGATGGGGACGAGAAGCTGTCGCTGTCTGATGGCCGCAGTGGCCAACAGCTCCCTCCGTAAGGCTGAGCCTCACACAGGAATACGGGAGCCTCGGAGCCTTTCCACTGTGATTTCAGCCTCGGAAAAACCTCCAACCATCTGTGCCAGCGGAGAAGGCAGAGCAGTCACAGAAAGGCAGAGCAGAGAGGAGGGAAAAGCATCGCAGGCTGTAAAGGGAGGGCTGGAAACCTTCTCAGGGCTCCACATCCTCTCCAGCCAGACGGCTGCAATGTGCTTCTGCCAGCCCTGCAGCCACCAGGGCTTGTGCAACCAGCACAGCCCAAGAATGGGTCAAGAAGAGCAAAATCAGAAGAAAGGAAGGGCTGAGAAAGGAAGGAAGCGAACAAGGAATCATGGTGCTGCTTCGCTGTCCAGGGTGCTGAGCGAGGAGTGTTTGTGGTCCCCGCTCACCTCCCAAAGGAAGCAGCAGATTTAGAAAAGGTTCAGAGAATGGTGGCGAAGATGATCCGAGGGATGGATCAGTTTCTATAGGATCATAGAACGGTTTCGGTTAGAAAGCACCTTAAAGATCATCCCGTTACAACCTCCCTGCCATGGGCAGGGACACCTTCCACTGTCCCAGGTTGCTCCAAGCTCCATCCAATCTGGCCTTGGACACTTCCAGGGATGGGGCAGCCACAGCTTCTCTGGGCAACCTGTGCCAGACCCTCACCACCCTCACAGCCAGGAATTCCTTCCCACTATCCCATCTCTTCCTGTTCTCAGGCAGTGGGAAGCCATTCCCTATTGTCCCGTCCCTCCATCCCTTGTCCCAAATCCCTCTCCAGCTCTCCTGGAGCCCCTTTAGGCTCTGGAATGGGCTCTAAGGACTCTCTGGATCCTTCTTTTCTCGACTTGAACACCCCCAGCTCTCCCAGCCTGTCTCCGGGGCAGAGGGGCTCCAGCCCTTGGAGCACCTCCATGGCTTCCTTTGGACTTGCTCCAACAGGACCACATCCTTCTTGTGCTGAGGACCTCAGGAAAAATTGTCATAGAGACCAAGATTATTCAGTCCAGAAAAGGGAGAACTCACATGATGCAAGATAAACAGCTGTAAAGTTCTGAGTGCCCTGCAATGAAAGATTTCCTAGCGAGACCTAGGAGCCCCATTTGGAATGGTTGGGTGACAGTTCAAAACCATCAAAAGGAAGGCTCTTTTTTTTCCTATAAAGCACAGTTAAACTGGTCAGATCCTTCTCATACCGCCAAGAATTTAGGAAAAAAACAACTGACAAATTCAACCAATGAGGAAAATTCTGTTCTTAAATTGACAGCACAACATTTAGCTCAGGAAGTCCCCTTTAGGAGCATCCTGGGATGCAGGGACTATGTGCTTGCCTTGTTCTTATATCATCCTGCTGTTACTCAGCCTGTTCTTGGTGGACTTCAAAGCTGGCTGGCCCAGCAGAACTGCTCTTTTTTTCAGTGCCAAACATGTCTTATTTCAAGTTTCTCAGCAAATTCCACCGAAAAGTTAACATCTGCAGGGCAGCCTGTGATTTTAGGAGGGATAGATGGGCAGGATTCCCAGCCTGGCTTGGTCTGTCTTTTCCATGTGGATTCCCATACCAGGTGGTTCCATCTTCTCTGGTGGCTTTCCATACCATGGAATCATGGAATGCTGTGGGAGGAAAGAACCTTAAAGCTTATCCCATTCCAACCCTGACCCCTTCTACTATCCCAGGTTGCTCCAACCTGGCCCTGGACGCTTCCAAGGATGGGGCAGCTACAGCTTCTCTGAGAATTCCATTCCAGCCCCTTACTACCCCCATGGGGAAGAATTCCTTCCCAATATCCCATCTGTCCCTGCCCTCTGGCAGTGGGAAGCCATTCCCTGTGTCCTGTCCCTCCATCCCTTGTCCAAAGTCCCTCTCCAGCTCTCCTGGGGCCCTGAATGCCCTGAAATCTTGGACAGGGATGGCTTGGCCCTGGTTTTCTCAGGGCTCCCTCAAAGGTTGCCCCAGCTGAAGAACTGGAAGCCCCAGAGCTGGTCAGGAAGAAGCTGTGTGGGATGATTTGTTCACATCCCACTTACTGCTTGCAAACGGCATCACACGTTTGGGGGTCACATCACGGGAGGAGGGTGGTTGGTGGCATCAAAGCCACCTGCTGCGGTCTCTTCAGCAGGGAGAAGTGCAAGATCTGATAAAAAAGGTTCTCTTCACACTCTCCTGACTTTTGCTGTCTGCCTTGCACTCTTGCAACCAAATGGATCAGGGAATTTTTATCTGAGTCTGATTCCTTTCTAGGGATCATATTGATTGGGACTAGAAATCTGCCGACTCCTTTGGAAGAAAGAAGGAGAAGCAAGGTCTGGAGAAACACACTGAGGTTGCTGCTGGTCTTCAGTGCCAGACAAAATAAACACTGTGAAGTTGTCACAGGTTGTTTGAAGTGCCAAATATCACCGTGAAGTGGTGAAAGTGAGAGTGACAATTAGATACTTAATAAATCATTCTTTGGAGCTTTGTTTATTTCTTCACGGTTGCACAGAGTGGGAGGTGGTGTAACAGGTCAGTAATGAGCTTTGCAATGATTTTCCTTAGAACCTGGGGAGGAAATTTCACTGGAGAATGCCATCAGATCCCTGGTTTGGGCTTCCAGAAAGCAATCCAGGTTTGAATTATCCACACAAATAAAGGAGGAAAAAATAACCATGGTCCCTGTTGGTGATTTGTTCCCATTACTACCTTCCCACGCTGGTCAAAGACAGGAAACTTGTTCTGAGTTGGAGTTTGACTGACATCATCTCCAAACACTGTGATTTTGTCTCCGACAGCAGATATTGCCTTTCTGAGGGTGAGTAACTAATGGTGCCCATTCCAGGAATGACTGTGCTTTTAGAAATCCAAAGTTCACCCACTGGGTCTGTTCTGACTCGGGAGACAGGAGCCATGGGAACCATTGTTAGCATTTCATAGGAGAGTGGGTTGATATTTTTTAATCAACATTTGCATGCTTTAACTTCACTTCTATTTTATTTTTATCCACCTCCTTTCTTCTTGTACTTTTTTCAGTGTACAAAAGGAGAGAGAGAGAGAAAAAAAGAGAACTTTTTAATTAAACTTCTGAAGAAAACTATAGTACAAAGCTGCTCTTTTTATTACAGGACATAAATCACTGCAAACATTTTGAAGAGCCCTGACTATCCCACTGTGTTTAGGGTGTTGTGTTAGTGAAATCACATGTCAGAAATGATCTGGGGTCCAAGTTTGGCTCCAGATTGAAGGGGCCACCAGATGAATCTAGCTGTCACTGCCTGTTTATCAGGCCAAGGAACCAAGCCAAGGCAATGTTATGCTGGACACATCTTGGCCAGTTGGATGAGGCTTGGAGCAACCCGGGATAGTGGAAGGTGTCCCTGTCCATGGCAGGGGGCTTGGAACAAGATGGTCTTTAAGGTCCCTTTATTGCAAGGCACCTTTATTTAGGCAAAATGCTAAAATTGAAGCAGTAAGGGATGAATAATCCAACGAATTGAACTGAAGCTTAGGTGAGTCTGGGTCTAGTTTGGAGTTACTTGCCTCAGGACCTTTCTGTAACCAGCTGAGAGAAATGAATTTGTGCTGCTTTAGATACATGTTCTCTTCTATAAACTGGAAAGGAGGTCAAGGCAACAGGTCAGAAATGTGTCTCCATTGTGGAGAGTTTCTTCTGTTTCAATGAATCTTATCTTGTTTTTCTTTGAGTCCAACCATTAACTCAGCACTGCTGTGTACACCACTAAACCACATCCCCAGGTGACACATCCACAAGCCTTTTCAACACTTCCAGGGATGGTAGTTCCACCACTTCCCTGGTCAAGCTATTCCAATGCCTGAGCACTCTCACAATGAAGTGTCACAGTGGAGCTTCTGTTTTTGCTCTGCTGCCAGTGATGGACCAACTCTATGCAGGCTGAATTCATCACAAATCCAGGGAGATGGAGAGTTATAAAGAACTCCAAGAGGGATTTTTGCAGGAGGAAACACACAAAGGGGAAAAAAAAAAGCCCTCTATTCTCCACTAACAGTAGACTAATGATAAGGCTTCCTCAACCCCTCCTCAGTTGGCTCATTAAGCACCACTGAACACAATGAACTGACAAAACACTTCCTCACTGGTGCCAATGAGGGTCTTGTCATGCTTCCATGGATTTTGGAGCAGCATTTTGGTCATCAGACCCAATTCTCAGCAGTCTGGCAGCAGCAGAGTAGACAGCAGTCAGTCCAGCTAATGGGCAAGACAGGCAGGGATGCTCCCCTTCCACACCTTGGCAAGGAAGATCCTTGGATCTAATGGCTCATATCCTGGCCTTCTCCCCCTCGTGCAGGAGCATTTGCCTGTCAGATTAATAATGCAGTCAATGCAGGTTGTCACCATGCACAAGGTGAGCTGTGATAAACTCAGCACCTGATAAAACTGTCCTCAACACTGACAGCCAGTGTCATTTCCCAGACTGTCAGCAGTGAGGAAATAAAAAGAAATGTAATGGGAGTTTTCCAAAGTATTTCCTGTTGATCCTGCCAGCAGTGGGGGGAAAGTAGGCAGATGAAGACCAGGATCAGTAACAGGGTGCCTGGAACCCCCACAACAAAATCCTGCCATCTGTGTGTGCTCAGACACCAGGTTTGCTTGATAAGGGGAGCTGCAAAGGGCCTCTGTCACGTACTTGGCTTTGTGTCATGAAATGTTCAGGTGGAAAAACAGCCCAGCAGATCTCCTGTGTGGCTGAGGCTGCAAAGAATCAGAGAAGCATCAAGGAGAAGAGAAATCTGGAGGTGTCTGTCTGACCATCTGCTCGAAGCAGGACTGTGTCCAACATCTGATCAGGTCAGTTATAGTGGGGGCTAAGCAGGTCTTGACAACGTCTATGGCTCATGAAATTCCAGGATAAGAAGCTCCTCCAAGATGGAGAGTCCCTCACTTTCCTGAGGACCTCTTGCAGTGCTGCACAATCTCCTGTGAAAAATCTCTTCCTAATGTTCAGTCTGAACATTTCAACATCTTGGAGAAATAGCCATGGAGTCATTGAATGGTTTGGGTTGGAAGGGACCCTGAAGATCATCTCATTCCACCTCCCTGCCAGGTTGCTCCAAGCCCCATCCAACCTGGCCTTGAGCAATTCCAGGGATGGGGCAGCCACAGCTTCTCTGGGCAACCTGTGCCAGAGCCTCACCACCCTTAGAGCCAAGAATTTCTTCCCAATATTCAATCTAAATCTCTCCTTTTTCAGTACCCAACAATACTTAACTGAAAAATGCCTTAACTGAAAAGGGGAAGCCATGTGTGAATTTGGGTGACAGAATTAGAAATAACATGGAATCAAAAAAAAAGAGCAGAAAAGTGTAAGAATTTTAGACTGACATTTTAAAAAACAAGTGTTTCAATCTCCCATGTCAGCAGTTAGCTCAAAAGAAAATGGAAAAACCGCCCTGAAACAAAGGAATATTTTTTTCACTATCCAAAAGCAGAGTGTGAGCAGCACTAGGGAGGGGAGAGTCTGTCTGTCGAATATGAAGGGGGCAGGAGCACTTAAAATAATGTAGTAAAATCAGAGATGGATCCCCCTTCAGTTATCCTCCTGAATTTCCATCCCTGCTTGAATTCAGCCTTAAGCACGATGTGAGTTTGCCTCTCTACACGCTGCATCCCAACAGTCCCTTCCCCTGCAACCCATGAGTTCATGGACCACACCAGGCATTATGTCATCCTGCGAGGAGGAGCTGGGCAATCCTGCAACAACTTCATTCCGAGTCCTTTCATCCAATTCCTCCTCTCACAGCACTGCTGGAGAACTAGCCACAGGGGAAGGGTATTACAAGAGGAGATCCCACACCAGGACCTCCCATCAGCATCCCAAAATTCAAAGAGCTGCAGGGTTGAGAGTGGTTAAAGTGTCTCCCTGGCTGCTGATCACCTGCAGCACCAACAGCCGGTTTTCTCCTGCCTGCAAGAAAACCTGTGTGCAGCAAAAGGTGATGTCATCCTTTCCCTGCTCCTGAAATCCAGCTCCTTGCTGAACGTGGCTCGGGGCTGGTGTTACTAACAGTCCCTTTTGACACATCCCATGCTCTGATGGTTTCTTTCTTCCTTTTTATTTTTTATTTTATTTTATTTTTTATTTTCCACTCCTCTTCCCTCTTTTTGCTGCACAGTGACCAGGCTCCCGAGACTCAGGTTGATTAAATTTCTGTGCCGAGCAGCTTCCCTGGAGTCCACATAATTTATGTAAATACGAGAGATAAGAAACGAAGGGGAATCACAAGAAAAATGGAGCATTAAGCCGCCAAGATCCATTAAATTCTCCATCACCCTTTTCAGAATCTCAATGTTCAGCTGTACCGCCCCCATGTTTTCCCCCTACCACGGCAGCGTGGATCAAATTAACACTCATCGGGCTGGGAAATCCACGGGATCAGTCCCACCTCCTGCCTAACATTTGGATTTAGCCCTGCCTGCAGTGAATCAGAGCACAAAACGAGACCTATTTGCAAAGCAGGTGGTGCAGCTGGATGCAGCCTCCTTGCCTGGCTGGATCCCTGCAATGCCGAGCAGCTGGAGCTCCCTCTGAGCAGGAATGACGCAGGGCTCATCCCAAAGGCTCATCCCAAAGGACACAGGTAGTCATGGGTAAAGCAAGGGAAGCAGAGCTACTCTGTTTTAGGATATTTGGGAGACCCTCTGCAATCCTTTGGGATGCATCCATGGTGTCAGCTGATGGAGGGTTAGCCTGAGCCCAGTGGCGTGACTGAACTTAGCATCCCTGAGTTTTGCCCCACACCAGTCTTTTAACCCAAAATCCTGGAGAGTTGTGTTGGGAAGGAGTAGGAATAAGGTCAGCAGCCTTTTGTTCTCCTTTGTGCAGTGTCTGCACTTCCTAAGCCTTTCCTAAGCAGCTGGATGAGTGTAAACCCCTTCTTCAGTGTATCTATCATTTAGTCATGGGTTGGGCTTCAGAGCCAGCAAACATCTCCATGGAATATTGCCAAGATATTGGCAATACAGTTTGGTGATCTGGTTTGTTAAAGTGTTCATAGAAGCATGGAATAGTTTGGGTTGGAAGAGACCTTAAAAATCATCTTGTTCTACACCCCTCCCATGGGCAGGGACACCTCCCACTATCCCAGGTTGCTCCAAGGCCCCGTCCAACCTGGTCTTGAACACTTCCAGGGATGGGGCAGCCACAGATTCTCTGGGCAACCTGTTCCTAGCATTGTTTTGGCCCACAACAAAAAAAAGACCAAAAAATGATTCCTGAGGTTTTTTAGGGTGGTGGCCTGGATGGGGTCTGTTCCCAGGATGGATGAAAACACTGTTTTGAGAAGGATGCAAGGATGATAGGGAAGGGAAACATGACAGCAGGGAAGGACATGGCCAGATTGCACCATTTGGCCTCAGAAAACATCCCTGGAAATCTGTTCCTAAGCTGCACAACCATTTCAAAGACATCACCCCAGGCACGGGACAGCCACTGACAAGTACACACACACCACCCTCTGCCTGGTCCCAAACTAGGCTGAGCTCAGTCAGGGGAGGAGAATCACCACAGTCCCAAGGTTCACCATCAGCCATGGTGCTGGAAGGGCACCTGCTCCCATAGATAGCAGCTGAGACCACTTCTGACAGCACCAGGAGCCTCGGGGCAGGCCGTGTGTCTGGAAGTCACTCAGACCCAAGAAAGCTCCTCTCATACCCAGCTTCCTTGGGGTTTTCAGTCCTGCCTAGAAAATACAGCTAACCCCAACTCCTCAGGAACCTTCCCCTCTCCAAATGTATGGCATTACTAATAACATCATGGACTTTTCAGTTCTGAGCTCATGGGCACTACTTGAATTGCTCTTCTTAACAAGTATGACAGAAAGAAATACCCCAATAATGGAAGCAAAGACTCTCCAACAATAGTTTGATTTTAGGATGCTGCAGCTTGAGGAAAAACTGCAAGTCCTGAGTGGTGATGAATTCCCAGGAGCAGAAGTCACCAGCTCTCTCTAAGCCCTGTCTCCAACCTGGATGTTTCAGCAGCACTGTGGATGTTTCTCCTTACGGTTCTTAGTCTGCAGAGTCAATCCTTGATGCCTGTGCCCAGGGCAAAATTAACTACTCCAATAATCTAATATCAACTTATAGATCTTTCAATAGTCATCCAGGATCAAGATCTAATTAAGACTACAAATGAGTTAATCATGTGTGATGAAGTCTTCTAAGAAAATTACACCCAAGACTTACATCCCGTCTGAGCTGCACATACTTCTGACAGAGCCCCAAAGCAGAGACTAAAACAATGATGATTAAATGGAATGATGGGTACGAAAAAACAAAGCTTCATAGGTCTCAAAAAGGAAGGCTATCTATAATCTGCAGCTTGGAGTGCTGAATTATTTGATAGAGATTTGATTTGACAGATTCTCTTAAATATCTGATAATTTTTCAAACCACTCAGAGACCAACAATTGAAAGAGGCCTATTGAGCCTCTCCCTTTGCCTGAGTGAAATACCTAGTTTTGAGGAGTAGGCAAATGAAACAAAACTCCAAGACCACCCTTGATCACACCCAAAATGGGCCCAGTAGAAGTGACAACCTGTTTGAACTCCCAAACCAACACGTCCCTGTAAATAATCCGTGTGCCTAACATTTACCGGGGTTTGAAAGGTCTGTTCCTTGGCTGCATCCCGTGCCATGGATGCATCATTTGCTGTGCTATCATGCTAAAAATGACTATGGTCATTAGGAACAATTTATGCTTAGGAAAATAATTACTGTCATTAATGGGGCTGAAAGCAGACGCAGGAGTGGAGTTGTGACAGCCGACCGTGCGTGCGACGTGACTGAGGGCCACAGCAATTATGGTGTTCCCATGATTAAGCATCCCAACTAACTCCAGTTAAAGGCTCAGAAAGGAGCCAGTAAGTGATTGGGTGTCTGAGAAAAGCCAACAGGATCCCAACAAGACAAGCCACAACAGCGTTTTGGGGAGTTGGCTGGACATACAATATGGGTGGCGGCCACCAAGTCACCCCTGACCACAGCAAAGTGGTCCTGTAGTTTTGGGTCTACTGATAATAAGGGGTGAGCAGTGTCAGTGGCTCACAAACGAGGTCATATCTGGCTATGGCTGCATCACTTTGTGGAAATAGGTCTGCAGAGAGGTGCTTAAGCCTGATATCCAAACAGCCAGCTGATGGCTCGGGTGGGAATAAGCATGGGCAGCTGCATGGAGGACATGTTTTAACCTCTGGAGCAGCTCTCCCATTGGAAAACAATGACATTTTACTGGTGAATGAAACTGGCCTGAAGCTGTGTCAGGGGAAGTTTAGTTTGGATATTAGAAAAAGGCTCTTCCACCAGAGGGTGGCTGGGCACTGAACAGGCTCCCCGGGGCAGTGGGCACAGCTCCAAGGCTGCCAGAGCTCAAGGAGTGTTTGGATGGTCCTCTCAGGCCCCTGGTGGGACTCTTGGGGATGAGTCTATGCAGAGCTAAGAGCTGGACTTGATCCTTGTGGGTCCTTTCCAACTCAGCATATTCTGTGATTCTGTCATGGTTAAATGAAATCTTTTAAGTGTCCAATAGGAATGACATTTTCGGGGCAGGTCACATACTGTGGCCCAGGAAACACTGGTCTAAGAAATTCAACGAGGACAGGAAGAGTTGGACTTAATGGTCTTTGTGGGTCTCTTCCAACTCAGAATATTCTGTGATTCTGTGTGAGATTTCTGGGAAAGCCCTGCCTGGATTTCCTCTTTCTTTGAAAAGCACAGGATTATTGGCAGTTAGTTAATAAAACTCATTTTGGTTGTCTGGACAGTCTCCTAAAGATTTAATATATTACTTAACAAAAGAGTGGATTTGGAAGGGATACTGGTCAGTGAAATTGGCCAATGGTTGATTGATATCTCCACTAGTAACACAAATATGTGCTGTTTTCATTGAGACCAACTAGGAAGGGAAGTTTAACTCAGCATATGCTGTACACAACTAGGGCAAATCTTTTCCACCTCCTAAACAGCAATCTGAGGTCAGTCTTTCTGGGTACCCTGATCAGTTTTGGTCCATGGAGGACAGCAGTGATGTCCCAGGGGTGATCAGACCATTGTGCAAATCCCCAAAGCCACCTTCTGCCCTAATATCCAGGAACTGCCACAGTCATCCAAGTTCCATCCACTTTATTGCCTACTCCTTGTTTCAAAACACCTCCATCTCTTCATTAAGTCCAAATCCACAGACCATCTACACCCCTTGGTGACCAAGTTATACTCTTGGGGACCAAATTTCCACCTGCCTTTAGAGGTAGATTGAAAGATATCTCATCCTACCAGCAGAGAAATGACTGGTCATGTTTTTGCTCCCTGCTCCAACCATGTGTCTGGTCTTGCATTGACTTTCAGGCTGAATTTTGCTAATTCAGCAGCTGGGATCTTGTTGTGATTGAACTTGATAAATTAAGGAGCCTTCTAGGACAGGGGAAGTCCCTGGTGTTTTATTTAGTGAGCCAGACTAAATCAATCCACAGTGTTGTGCACAAACGGGGAATTTTGCTGTCTATGCCTGCCTTGGGATTCCCCCTGGTGAAAGGAGAGGTGTGACCAGATAGACAGACACACAAATAGGAGGTATAGTAATGACCAGCAATATTGTCCCACCTTCAGTAAGTCCCTGAGTCTCAAGAGGATGAATAAACTGAGGAAAAAAATCCTCAGATGTTATCAAAATACTTGGTGGTGCTTTGGGCTGCAGGATGACCAGCCAGGAGGGGAATTATCACACTGTACCAGGCGTTCTGTAAAGCAGGACACAAAGGTTAAGTGGATCCTCAGGCCTTGGTGCCACCTCCCAGGCTTCAGCATGTCTACAAATAGTTCATTTAATAAACAGGCCCTTTAGTTTTGGGGTCCCTTCCTGCTGTATTCCAGCAGGTATTACATGGAACATGGTGGCAGGAGGGAGCATGGCCAGACTTGCAGCATGGAAAAGACTAATTAACAGGCAAACGACCCAGCAGCCAGAAAGTGAATCTGAAGAGGCAGCATGGAGAGATTAAGGCAGCCAGGAGTGCAAGATTGCCAGGAGAAGAGCTTCCATACAGACATGGGAAGAAGAAATGAGGCCAACTGCAGAGAGGAACATGGAAAATAACAATCACAGAATCATAGAATGGTTACAGCTGGAAGGAGCTTTAAAGATCATCTAATTCCAGCCCTTCTGCCATGAACAGGGAACCTTCCACTAGACCATATGTAAGAAAACCTATTTATTTTTTATCCCTGCATTGCTGGGAACAAAATCATACAAGGATTGAGTAAGAGTGGCACTTCCCCAGACACACTTTCTGATGGTTTTGAGATGGAAAGAAAAAATGGAGGAGTTGACTAAACCATCTCCCAGGAGACTTTACAACCTCAAACACTCTTTGACTGTGAAATGCCTGTAGTGGAGAAGGTTGTGTCCATGGACTGCAGGCAAAGCCATGTAATCCAAAGCCAAAGGGGAATGTGGGCTCAAGGAGCCACTAACAAAGCACAGGGCAGGCAGCCCTGTTTGGAAAGATGGTCAAAACTTTTGACTGCAAAGAAAAAATGCAGAAAAATGCCACAAACGTCCTTTCCACATGGAATTAGACACAGCTCAGGAGGAAGGCCAAGAAACAAGACTCTCCTTCCCATTGAGGTTGGTCCTTTGCAATGTGGCTGCGGAGCACGAACAGTCACAGAGGCAGGTAAGAGAAAACCAAACCAGCCAGCTTTGCATTAGCAACCTCTGGGCTCTCCAAGCCAGAAATAATTTGCAAACTGAAACACAAAAATACAAAAAAATATGAAAAGGGAAGGCATAACAGCCCATATGGAGCAGAGGAAGTCAAGCTGGAGAAGGAGGAGGCGTCCTAAGGCCACTTGCCTGCCTGAGGCAGGAGAGCTGTGTTCACTCCTGGCTGCCCTGAAGAGGATGTGTTTAGGGATGAAACTGTTCCATTTCAGGAGCATTAAGCCTCTTGCCAGGCTGGTGCTCAGGGAAGACCCTTGGTCTACTCACACAAGCAAGACCAGGTGGAAGCAGCATCTCCACAAGCCTTGTGGGCAGGAGAAGGTGGGTGACTCCTTCCCTCTCCTCTCTGCTCCTGCAACGATGCAAAGAGTGGGAGGCAGAATGACCTACTTGTGTCATGCCCTGAATGCTTCTCTTCGCTCCAGCCAGGACATTCCATGTGCCAGTTCTTCTGAGGCTCCTGCTCTGCCCATTTGCACTGTCTAAAGGGATTGTGTTACTCCTCTCTTCCATCCTCTCCTGTCCCCCACCCAGCCCCCCTTGGCTCACCTGCAGCTTGGAGCAATGTAAAGGCACTTTGAGGGACCCAATAGGAACAGAAAGCAGCAGCTGGACCGCTCACAGACCCTGGTTTTATTGTGAGATGAGAAGATGTGGTAGAGAAGCATCCCTTGACATTACAATTCTCATCAGCTTCCCATGAAATGAGGATCCTGGTGCTCTCCATGATGACAGATGTAAATCCACTGGTATGGTTTGTGTTCCTCCAGGTTGAGGGAAGGACTACTGAAATCATCCTCTCCTCTCTCTCCATAAGGAAGGATGGGAGGAGATGGGTTTTTGGGGATACAGCTCATTTTGGTGAAGATATTTATTTATTTGCCTGCTTAGTCAAAAATATGTGAGGGACAAGCTTTTCCAAAGCTCTCAGATTCAGCAACACTCCCTGCTCCCTCAAGTATTTTGGAGGTATAAGCCCTGTTGACTTCAGTGGGAGCTAAGATACTCCAGCTCTGGAAATTCCAGCCCCTGAAAGCATAATCTTTTTTTTTTTAAAAAGATTTTTATAAAAACTATCACCACACATGACTGTGGGTTTTCAGCACAGCTCCCACAAAGCCAAAGACATTTCACTGCATCTTGTAAGGCCTCAAAAAGAACCTACTGTCTGTGTTAACCAAGCTCTCATAGATATTTCTTTCACTTGCAGCTGCAGCCTAAGAGTTGAGACAGATTTCATTTAAGGTGTTTATTTACTGCTACGATGAGCTCTCATTTAATCAGCCCTGTCTGTCCTGCTTTGCACATTCCATGTAGATAATGTTCCTCTGGCTGCCTTGCTGGGCTGCTGCTGCTGGAGCTGGGAGACATGAGGAGCAAACCCCACAGTCAGACAGCTAATGACATCTTCCTTCATCCATGGGTGGACAGTGGTTGTCATAATGACTTTCCTGAGGAAAAGGCTTGGAGAACTAGGGTTGTTCAGCCTGGAGAAGGTAAGGCTCCATGGAGACCTTAGAGCCCCTTCCA
The DNA here is from genome assembly GCA_013399895.1 of Serilophus lunatus. NCBI lineage: Eukaryota > Metazoa > Chordata > Aves > Passeriformes > Eurylaimidae > Serilophus > Serilophus lunatus. Next base: position 1,278,533 of record VXBA01005352.1, read on the forward strand.
GTGCCTAAAGGGTGCTTATAAAAAAGAGAGGGAGAGACTTTTTATGGGGACAGATACTGACAGGACAAAGGGGATGGTTTTAAAGAGGAGAGATTTAAGTTTGATCTTAGGAGGAAATTGTTGTCTCTGAGGGTGGTGAGGTCCTGGCACAGGTTGCCCAGAGAAGCTGTGGCTGCCCCATCCCTGGAAGTGTCCAAGGCCAGGTTGGATGGGGCTTGGAGCAACCTGGGATAATGGGAGGTGTCCCTGTCCATGGCAGGGGGGTGGAACAAGATGATCTTTAAGGTCTTTTCCTACCCAAAGCATTCTTTGACTCCATGATTCCCTGCTGTTGAATTTTCTCTGGACGGAAGTTGTTGAACATAATGCAAATCTGCCACTTCTTCTGAAAGCTGCTCTGACTTAGAATGGTCCAAATGGAGATGCTGCCCAAGTTTTGTCCACTTACTCTCCACTCTGTCCACATCTGAAGCCAATGTGCTGCCCTTCAGGACACAGGCTGCTACAGGGACCACAGCACCATCCTTCCCAGCCACCAGCTACACCAGAATTCCTCCACACTGAAGCCATCAGCCTTGAAGTGTGGCCAGTCCCACACCAGCTCATGGGGCAGAGAATTCCTGTGGCTTTGGGCTGCAGAGGTGTGAGGAACAGAACTTCAGTGCAGAGGGAGAATCAGGGGACAGACCAACATATCCAACTCTGCTTGTAAGAGCTCACGTGCTAAAATAGAAATTTCTGTCTAAAGCTTGATCCAAACCAACCTTGCCAAGGGTAGTTCACCATCTTTGTGATTTAACCCGCCTTCTCCTCAACACACAGATCAAAAGTCCAGATCATCTGAGCACCTAAATGAAGTTAAAATCACAGAAACAAAAGCTGGGTCAGGTTGAAAGGGACCACAGTAGGTCATCTGGTCCAACCTCCCTGCTCAAGCAGGGTCACCATAGAGCACCTCACTCAGGATTTTGTCCAGATGGCTTTTAAATGTCTTCAGGAAAGGAGACTCCACAATGAAAAACACAAGGAAAAAAACAATGTGTTGCATTGTGAGTGCACAGTTAGACCAGACCATCCCTCCTGTCCACAGGCACCTTGTGCTGTGAAGTGTCCAGAAGTCCTCAAGGAAAAACATCCATGAGAGATGAGTTCCCATCACAGCAAGGTGAATTTCCAGCTTGCCTTATGGGAGAAGAGCTGTGACTTCACCACCACTTGGGCATCCTCCAACCCAAAAATGACTATCCCTTCCCCCAGAGAGCAGGGAATGTCTCCTTGCTGCAGACCTGGCTGAGAAAGCCTGGCTGGTTTCTACACATGAACGTCACCACCACAATCATTTCCCTCGGGAGCACATCAAGAGGAAGTTAATGTGAGGAGATGGGCCTCACCATCATCTGTTCCAAAAGTGACAACGATCTCTGGTCACCCTAATCTCTGGGGGGTTGAGTCCCACAGCCAAAGGGCAGCTGTGCAGAAGGTCTGACCCTGCTGCACTCGAGGAGTTCACCCGAGGCCTCGTCAGTGCCAGCCTCCCCGGGGACCTGAGCTGTCTCACTTGGTCACATCACATGGGCAGGAGACAGATGATTTACAGAGAGTTCTCCCTCCCTAACTTCAGAGATTTTGTGTTTCACTAACCCTGGAGCCTTCCCAGCTCTCCTGGATACCACAGCTCCTGCCATTTGTTCAGAGCAAATCCTGGATGGGGTTTCAAACTGTGAAGAAGCACTTTCCTCTTTGACCTTCCACCTTTAAGTATCCCTGCCCTGGGATAATTCCAAAGGTGCTCCTAGGAATCACTTGAGCCAATGCTGTTGGCCCCAGATCCCATCCTGGCACTGCCTAATTCATCCATGCAGCTTTACTCTGCAGGTGGCTCAAGGAAATGATGGAACAGTTGGTATCTCAAGCCACTTTCAGGCACTTTTAAGACTTTTACCTCTCTCTTTTTCACCTATCTTTTTTCCCAAAGCAGAGTGATTTTCTCTATGCTCCTCTGGAGCTGGAAACCTCTGAGGCAGAGCAGAGGCTTCTGTGCTCAAGCACTCCAGATTAATAACTGATGGAGCCTCTTCTTTCTCCATGAACAAATCAGGACTCTGCTTATAGTGTCTTTTGGGAACGTGGAAAAAGTCTCTTCTGCACTCAGGCAGGAATTTCTTTAATTCATGCCAGTGGGGACTTTTTCCAGCCAACAGTATCACAGTCCCATCAAACTGAAGAAATCAACAAGAAGGGGAAGACCCGCTTCTCACAGGGGTCTGGCAGACTCCTGCAGTAGATGATGGAGAGTAAAGGGTCTCTGTGCCCAGGGCCAAGCTGTCACCTCATACATCAACACATGTGATGCAGGATCAGATAAAATAGGGGTTCGGGATTGGTGTTTCTGGTTCTGAAAGCTCAGTGTTCCTCAGAAAATATCCAGCTATCCTTTGGATATGCAACGTGTGCACTTTACACTTTGTTTTCTGGAATGATGCCTAAACACAAGAGCAGAATTAGGACTGACCCAAACAAGACCCCAAATATGGACCATTCCTATCAAAGTTTAGACATTGACCTGTTGGAATGGGTTCAGAGGAGGCCAAGGAGATGCTCCAAGGGCTGGAGCCCCTCTGCTCTGGAGACAGGCTGGGAGAGCTGGGAGTGTTCACCTGGAGAAGAGAAGGATCCAGGGAGACCTTGGAGCCCCTTCCAGAGCCTAAAGGGGCTCCAGGAGCTGGAGAGGGACCTGGGACAAGGGATGGAGGGACAGGACAAGGGGGAATGGCTTTAAGCTTCCAGAGGACGGGGTTAGATGGGATACTGGGAAGAAATTCCTGACTGTGAGGGTGAGGAATCCCTGGCACAGGTATCCCAGAGAAGCTATGGCTGACCCATCCCTGGAAGGGTCCAAGGCCAGGTTGGATGAGGCTTGGAGCAACCTGGGATAGTGGGAGGTGTCCCTGCCCATGACAGGGGATTATAATTAGGCTTTAAGGTCCCTTCCGACTCACAACACTCTGTGATTCTATGACTCTATAGTTCTATCAGTCACACAACACTATTGCTAAACAGGCTCCTTTCTTGTGTGTGTGTGTGTTATGGGTTTTGCTGTTTGAGGGTTTTTGTTGTTGATTGTTTTTGCATTTGTCACCTCTTTTGGTTCTTAGAATAAGTTGATGATGTTCATGGTAGATAAAGTTTATTGCTTATTTCAAATTTAAAAACTTTTCAGCTATATATACATATAGATATCAGTAAAAATACAGAAACACTAAATTAGTGATTTGTTAACTGAATGGTAAAAACTATCAGCACTACACTCAGAATGGAGCTCTCCCAACTCCTTCTCCTAGTTAAGCTAACAATCCATGACACTTTCTCCACAGATTTATTTTCAGGGGGAAAAAAATCACTCTGACTAGAGCAGGAAGAGAGCTTAGATTAGTAGACCTATTTCCCAATGGTGCTGGGGGCTCTTACACTATCACATCACTGCAACTTAAAGTATTACCCTACATCAGCTGAGACTTGGTTATGACTCACACGTGTGGTTTTCACTGAGATGCAGGTGTTGTTAGGGGGCTTTACCCTCCCTTCTGATATGTAAAATTAAGCTCAATTCCTTTGTATTTTCCAGTCGGTTTCCAAAGCTCAGCTGATTTGTGCTAATTTCTTAACCTGGTTTTGTGGCGGGGTCCCGGGTGCATTGAACCAATTTGCAATAAGGCGTGTCTGATTCTGGAACAGGAGCATCCACACAGGGAATTAATTACGAACTGCTAATGTCAAGTGTGTAGTCCAGAATAAGTCCTTGGATAGATGAAGCTTAAGGCCACCTCTAATTTTTCTCAAAAGCAAATTATTCTTTTTGCTGTGTGTCTCTTGATGTGTCTGTCAGGAAATAGGTTCTCTGCCAACAGGAGGGGGTGGTTGGAACAAAAGGGTCTTTAAGGTCTCTGCTTTATGACTGTGAAACTGATTCCAACCCATGATCATTCAAGACCAGTGTCAAAGTCCTTCCTACATTTAAGGTTTGATCATGACCTTGAAGTCACCAAGTTTATTTGCCTAAAAACTTACTCAGATCACAGTCCCCACCTAAATAATAGTTCAGCCAAAGAAATATAGATCTTAGAATCACGGAATGGTTTGGGTTGGAAGGGACATTAAAGATCATCCAGTCCCACCCCCGGCCATGGGCAGGGACACCTTCCACTAGCCCAGGTTGATCCAAGCCCCCTCCAACCTGATCTTGGACACTTCCAGGGATGGGACAGCCACAGCTTTTCTGGACAACTTGTGTCAGAGCCTCCCCACCCTCACAGCCATGAATTTCTTCCCAATATCCCATCTAACCTTCCCCTCGAGCACTAGGAAACCAATTATAAGCTTTGTTTAGCTCTGGGTGCCATTTACAGCTCCTCCTGCACAGCAGCTTAAGGAAGTGGAATTTAAACCCAAGAAAGTTTATTGGCATGAGGACCTTGGATTGTTGAGTGGGTTGGATTACAGAAACTACCCTTTTATCCTGGGAAGTTTCAGCAACCTTGTTAGAGACCATGATAGGGGCAGGGTAATTCTACCAGTTTGTCACTTATGTCCTCAAACACTTTTCAGTAGCAAAAGTAGGAAAAAGTAGAAAAGTGCACGGGCAGCTCCTAATTGTAATATATCCATGACAAAATGAGGATAAATCCTAAACTTAGTTTGACTGGAGTGATTTGTAGAGACACCAGGAATGATTCTGTAACATATAAATATGGTAAAGAAAGTCTTTAGAAAAATCCATGTGGACAAAGTAAGAGAACCATATTGGACAAATGTTTGGAGGTCTCCCAAAGATGAGTTGAGGTTTCTGGTCTCTGTGAAACTGCAAAGTCTGTGGTAGAGGCTCTGATTTTGCAGCAGTGAGGTGCCAGCAGCACGGCTCACCTCTCATGATGTTCTATCCTGGCAGTGACACCCAATTCCCCCAGAATGTCCTTGCACAAGAGGTACACCCACTCCTAAGGTGGCAAAGCTGCAAGGTGGGGAAGATTCTGGATGGATGAACATGTCTGGAGAAGGACAACTGAAAATATCTGGCCTATATCAACCAGAGCTCTATTCCAAACGGAGTATATTTCCCAATATAAATGCCTGGGGCTTATAAAAAATCAACCCATGTCCAGGCACCTAGCCTGTATTTTCTCTACTTTCTACCTTCCTTCCTACATCCAACTCTGGGGGCAAATCTGACACACCCTGAGTGTACATGGGGATGGTCTGCTTGGCTCCCACTGTGGTGAGGCAACAAGGACATGCCTGTGAGATCCCAGCTCCTGCTCCCAGGATTCCCATGTTCTCCCCATGAGGGCTGGGTTTTGGTGATGCCATTTCAGGGAGGAGGGGCTGTGATATCAACTTTTCCCCTCATTTTCTCTTACACCCTTCTGAGGATCCACACAGAGCAGCCATTGTCAACCAACCTAAAAGTCAGTTTCCACCAGGGACTCCGAAAAACTCTTGGTCTTCTTGAGAAACTTCGCAGCTCCAGGTGACTTCCAGGCATACATGAACTTGCTTTTCTCAGCCTCGTGTCACTATTCCACCAGCCCCCAATGGCTGAAAATGAGCCAGGACAAGACCTTAAGCAACCCCACCAGTCACTGAGCTACTACAGGGCTGGAGACAGCAGAAGTCAGGAGGGCATTCAGCAGTCTCGGCTGAAAGTTCCTGGATACAGAGAGATTTGGCTTTGAATTCTCCCAGTGTAAGAAATCCACAAACTTTGGATTCTCCTCCTTCACAATAACCCCATGTTTCTTGAGAACAAAAAGATTGATGGAGCTTAAAAAGACGAATTACCTGATCTCCATATTCAGTGAAGCTCAAACGCTCCATAAACGCGACATGAGTTTTAACAGTAGTTAATGGTTTGCATTAATTAATAAGTCTTTAAAGATGTCAAACATTTGCAGATTTAAAAACTTTATAACTTTCAATAAATTCAGTGGGGCTTAATGAATTCCTCCAGATTTATACAGCTTCTGAAACATTCCACTTCAAACGAAATCAATAACAGATCTAATTTTAAGAGGAAAGGGAAAGGGAAAGGGAAAGGGAAAGGAAAGGAAAGGAAAGGAAAGGAAAGGAAAGGAAAGGAAAGGAAAGGAAAGGAAAGGAAAGGAAAGGAAAGGAAAGGAAAGGAAAGGAAAGGAAAGGAAATAATTTATTAAATTGGAATTTAACAGGAAATAAATTTATTTTTCATTCCAGTATTTTATTATGTTTCTTGATTCATTTTTTTGAGCAATTCTGTTCAAGAGCTGCTGGTGCAATGAGGGCTGGGGAGTTCACAGGCTGAGCAAACCACTGGCACCTTCTGTGAAAAATCTGGGATCACCTCTTTTTGTGTGTGGGTGGGGTAAAACAGTCCGAATCAGAAGTTCATCTTCAATAAAACAATAGAGATCCGAAAACATTGAACTACATTCCAGAAGACCATGAGACCAGGATGAACACTGAGCTGCCCTGGGACATTTGATTATCCAAAAAAAAGCACATCCAAAAAAGGTGAAAATCCCACTTGTCAAGTGATGTTTTGCAAACAGAAAGGTTTTTCTGCAGAATAAACAGGTGCAGGATCTCTAATTCCTTCTCCCAGTCCAAGGAGGACATGGATGCCCTACCTGAGGAAGTGTCAACAGCCAGGCTGGATGGGGCTTGGAGCAGCCTGGGATAATGGAAGGTGTCCCTGCCTAAGGCAGGGGGTTGGGACGAGATGAGCTTTAAGGTCCCTTCCAACTCAAACCATTCTGTGATTCTAAAAACCGAAAAGCTGAGATATGAACATTTACTCTTGGCCAGAGTTTGATTTTCTGACATTTCTGAAAATGTTACTAATTCAGAAGATGGCCTCTTTACGTCTCATTTACCAATGCAGACTTAATTATTTGTATTGTGATAGTGGTTGCATTCCTATCCTTAGAAGAGGGATAACCCACAGCTGGAGTCAGTGCTCCCCAGACGATTTATGGTTATTAGCAGAAGAGTTTAATTTACATCCTCCCACAGCACAGAAAGCACTGGAGAGCTCGTCTCAGTTCTACAAAGGGATGTCTCCCGGCTCTGGTCAGGATTAGTGCACTGTGGTGACAGGGAAGTGATAAATCATGAGAAATGGGGTCAGACCCCAGAATAAAATCCCGACTCCCATGTCCCAGTGTGGCGCCTGGGCCTCGAGGATGACGCTCCTCACCATGGACCAGAGGTCAATACAGCTGGTGTGGTTTCATTTTCTGACTCTGTGTCTGTCCACGGGAAGGGATCACATGGCTAAAACCAGCTATTTCACTGGAATGGTCCCATCCTGAGAAATATTTGAAATCTTCTCTAATCTGAGACTTCCTTTTATGAATTAGATTATTGACTTCTAAAACACTGCTTTTAATTTACAGAATGATGTTTTGATTATTTTTTTAATTAGGAGGCTGTCAGAATGGCACAAAAATAGCATCAAATAGATGCAAAATGAGGCCTGGATATCAGATAAATATATGTCTCTATATACCTCTATGTACAGAATCCCAGAATCATTTAGGTTGGGAAAGACCTCCAAGATCATCCAGTACAACTTGTGACTGATCCCACCTTGTCCTCCAGCCCAGAGCACTGAGTGCCATGTCCACTCACTCCCTGAACACCTCCAGGGACAGCTCTTTCCAATGCCTGACCACCCTCTCCAGGAAGAAATTCTTCCTGATGCCCAGCCTGAACCTCCCCTGGCACAACTTTCCTCTCATCTTGTCCCTTGTTCCCTGGGAGCAGAGCCCGNCATCTCTTGTCTGAGGGTCCCAGGACTGGAGATGCCCCAGCAGTGCCAGTACAGGGACAGTCACTGCCCTGGGTCTGTGGCCACACCAGTTCTGGCACAGCCCAGCCGCCCTTGGCCTCTTGCCCACCTGAGCACACCTTGGTTCATGTTCAGCCACTGTCCATCAGCACCTCCAGGTCCTTTTCCACTGTGCAGCTTTCCAGTCAAGCTTACATCTATATCTATATCTATGTTTGCATTTGTATCCATGTCCACACAGCTATGCACACACACACACATTTATAAATTTAATATCTACATTTTGTTACTATTATTTCTGAAGCTAACCATTTCAGAAATCCAATTCCACACACATCTCCTAAAGGTCAACTTCTCACATCCATTTGGTACAAACACAATGGCTGGATATTCCAATTCCACCCCATACCTTTGGTAATTACATATTTTGGAGAAGCTCATTGCTCAGAGGAAAGCAAAGTGAGAGACAGGGGCAGGGCTGAAAGCAGAGCAGGGGAAGGACAGAGAACATAATTCATCCTCATGGGTGAGATACGTGTATAAATAGGCTGGGATTTATCCTAAAACAACTTCCCATGCTCACATCAGAAGAAAGATAAGGGGGATCATAAAACCAATGAGTTTAGAGAGGGAAATGAGCCTGTGCTCTGGCTTGTTCAGGGAGTTATTGATTCTCTCAGGCGCCTCACCAACATTCTAGTTGAGATCACTCATCCCACTCCTAAAATATATTGGATATATAAATTTCAGAGGATGGTCACTGGAATGCTGTCCCTGCCCTTGCAAAGGCCACTCTACAAGGAACGAGCATGTCATGCCTCAGGGCATGTTGGCTCATCTTAGAAGGAATCGCAGGGGCACACACAGCCACTGCAGGGTTGATAAGACGGTTGGTGTTGTTCTTTTTTAGTCATAATCACATTGTGACAGAAGCAAAACCAAAGAGCACAGGCCCCACAAAGAAATGTGATGGTGCTAATGTAGGTCAGGATCTTCCCACAGGTTCACCAGCAGGAACATGGAGCATTGCCCAGAGAAGCTGTGGCTGCCCCATCCCTGGAAGTGTTCAAGGCCAGGTTGGATGGGGCTTGGAGCAACCTGGGATAGTGGAGGGTGTCCCTGCCCATGCCTGTGTTCCAGGCAGGTCTTCCCCTGATGAGCCTGCATGCCTAGGAAGGCAGTAAGATTTGCACCCAACAGCTGATTTCCGAGTGATTATTTGGATTTTGCATAAGATCCGAGAAGGTTTAAGACATAGTGTGTCTCTGGAGAGACTGTGTGAAAGCAGGTTTGCAGGAAGTCCATAGCAAGCTCTTGCTACTGCTCAAGGTCCTGGTTCACACCACAAGCTCCAGGATTATCTGTTAGGGGTGTTCAGGAGTATCCACGTGAAACCTGGGAGCTTCTGCCATCCATCTGCCTTTTCTTATGACAGAATGAATGGAATGGTCTGGGTTGGAAAGGACCTTAAAGGTCATCTTGTCCCAAACCCCTTCCATGTGCAGGGACACCCTCCACTATCCCTGGTTGCTCCATGCCCTGTCCCTGTGGTGTAATGAAATAACCTGGCCTTGAACACATCCAGGTATGGGGTATCTACTACTTCTTCCTGTTCCCATTCTCCTCTGAGAGACTCATAAAAGAGAGAAACATCAAGCCCAAGGTCCATCCATATCTCTGGCAGTGACCAGCTGCAGAGCAGGTCTTAAGGAAGGTTTATAAGGTGACCTTCTCCCGTGCCCACCAGACAGCTCAGTGACCCTCACATGTACAGGCTGCATTACTGTCTGTGCTGGATGTGCCTTCCATGGACTTCTGCTCCTTGTTAAAACTTCCAAGCACCCTCCAGTATGAAATGCCACCTCACAATAATACCCTACACTACAGTGTGGTTTCTGAGTCTTGGTCTTGATCATTTCCCTAATTGCCCCATGTCATTTCACTGGGAACTTTCACGATTTTAGAGAAGTCTCAGGCAACTCTATTCCCTTTTTCCTTTGAAGTCGTTCATCCTAAATGCACCTGGTCCACCACTCCAGGTCGTGAGCCCCAAATCAGACATGAGTTCCAGTCCCAAATTATCTTCTGACCTCCAAAGATGAGTGTTGCTCTCCTTGTGTGACCTGTACCATTCAGGACAGCATTATAACGTGAGCTTGTCTCTAAAAATGCAGTCCAGGAGGACTCCAGCCTTACCCTCCACGAGCTCTTGTCACGCAAACCAAACCCTAGTGGATTTTAAACTCAAGTTTGCCATCTGTGATAAGGAGGAGGACACCTATGACCTCTTTAAAGCAGGCACAGACCTCATCTATCTTCAGTCTTGGTCTTTTTTTGGCAGGTTAAATGGCTTCACACTGAACAGAGGGCAGATTTAGATTGGATAGTAAGGATAAATTCTTCCCTGTGAGGGTGGTGAGGCCCTGGCACAGGTTGCCCGGAGGACCTGTGGCTGTCCCATCCCTGGGAGTGTCCAAGGCCAGGTTGGATCAACCTGGGATAGTGGGAGGTGTCCCTGCCCATGGCAGGGGGTTTAGAACTAAATGATCTTTAATGTCCCTTCCAGCCCAACCATCATGTGATTTTAGGATTCTTCTCCAAACATTTCTCATTTCCAGTGACTCACACGGTGACTTTCCTACATCCTCCACCCAGCTCACACAACCTGGGGGCAAAAAGGGCCTCTCCACTCCTGCTCATTTCCAGCACAAATTGCCCTCCTACTCTCTGACACCTCCCTTTCTACTCCCCTCATTTTATCCTCGCTCCTATTCATCGCTGGGAATACCAAAGGAGGAGCAAAGAATCTCTGGAGCCCTTGTCCTAAACCGGTGCCTCTTCCGCGCCGATGCATCGACCGGGTTGTCGCTCTCCCCGTGGTTTTGGCAGGACCCTGTGTCCAGCAGGCAGCGGGAAGCTCGGTCCCTGTGACGGAGCTCGCAGGGATGCTGCTATTCCATATGGAGATCCGCACCGAGGGCACTTCGCTGACGTGCTGCTGCCTCCGCTCGTCCGACGGATCCCGGCTGTGCGTCTGGCTCGCTCCCATCCCTCATTTGCTGGCATGGATGGGCTGCTTGGACTCGCAGCATCCTGGGAACTTCCTGGCTATCAGCTTTCCTGGGCACGCTGAGTTAGGAGACAAGCAGAGGAAGCGACTCTGGAATTGCAACAGAGGGGGAAGCTGCAGGGGAGTTTGTCTCGGAATGACAAACAGGAGCTGTAAAGGCAAGGAGAGGCTGAGGGAAAAGGGATGAACAGTCACGAGTGTGGCCTGACCTGCTACAGCAGGAGAGGGAGGCAGGTTTCACCCATCAGCCCATCAAATACGTTGCTGTGGCCGCTGACTCGCCAGACCTGGCCATGAAAATCACACCTGGACTTGAACTGCTGCCGAAGAAGATCTTGCCAAGGCCAGAGCACCCTGATGGACTCGGCGTGGTGTTGATAAATAACCATCACAGCGGTGCCATAGCTGTGCTTGGAGATGCACACTCGTGGGCTGACGTGGTCTGCTGCCTCTGCAAGCCCTGAGAAACTGAGGCACAGAGCAGTGACCCCATTTGGTCCGTGGTGCTCTGGCCTGGATCATGGAATCACAGAATGGGAAAGGTTGGAAGGCACCGCTGCAGGTCACCTGGACAAACCCCCCCACTCAGGAACGGTCCTTTAGAGCTGCTCAGGACTGTGTCCAGACAATTCTGGAATATCTCCAGTGAGGGAGAGTCCACACTCTCTCTGGGCAACCTGTTCAGTGCCTGGTCACTGCACAGTGAAGAAATTCTTCCTCGTGTTCAGGGGCAACTTCCTGGGCATCGGTTTCTGCCTGTTGTCTCTTGTCCCATTGCTGGGCCCCACGGAGCAGAGCCTGGTCCATCCTCTGACCCTTCCCTGCAGACACTCACACACATGGGTGGGGTCCCCTCTCATCTCTTCTTGAGGCTGAACAGCCCCAGCTCCCCGAGCCTTTCCTCATCTGACAGATGCTCCAGTTCCCTCATCATCTTCATAGTCCTCTGCTGGACTTGCTTCAGCACCTCTGTGTCTCCCTCCAGGACAAATCTACCCTCAAGGGAATCAGAATCCCAGGGACATGTAGGAAAGCACTCATCTCCTTAGAGACATCACAAACTCCCAGCTGCAGCTGGGAGCAGCCAGACACCAGACTGGCTGGTTTGGGGTTGCTCTAAATTCAAAGGGAACACCCCAAGGCAACATAACTGATTGGAAGCACAGAGGAAAGGAAAATCTGAAGAGCTTTCAGGAAAGAGATGAAAATTTTCCTTCAGCACTGTCTTCTGCTCTGTGTTCCCAGGCCTCCTTGAAGGTTTGAGAACTCGTTGTTCAGAAGCTGGGGCAAAAAAAAAAAAAAATAGTCTGTGCCCTTTTTGGATAATATAATAAAGACTTAGATGCTTTTCGGACGTCAGCTGCTGCCAGTAATCAGCACTTTGCAGCTGCTGAGTCACAAATGGCTTGAAAAAATATTTCCAGTCCTTGCTCTCCTGAGAGCTAATCCCAGAACGGGCAGTCATAAAAAAACTTAAATCCCAAATTACCAGAGTGGCCCCAGAAACCTCTTCTAAGGCGATTAGTTAAATGTTGGTTCTGGATTGTCTTTACCTTGTTGCTTTCTCCTCCATATTCCTACCAATTCTCTTTTCCCCACATGTCCCCACAAGGCTGGATAAAGGTTATTCTTCTGTCCCTCATTTTCCAAAGCCCCATCCCTTAGATATTGGGATCTGCTCTCCCGGTATGGACTCTGCCTTTGTCCTCCCTCCCCACACCTGCTCTGTCCCCCCTCCATGTGTGTCACTGCCAGAAATAAAACATGGAAAACAATAAAATATTTCTCTAAGAACAAAAAGATTTTCTTTCAGGGTTTTTTTAAAATGTATTTTTTAATTTACAGGTAGAACAGGGATGTTTCCATGTGGGCTTGTCCACAAATTTTTCAAGTCACCCTTTAAAACAAACATAGACCCATAGTACAGCCAAGAATCTTACCCTGGTGTACAAAGGGCTCCTCTAAGTTTGTTAAACTCTTTCAAAATTGGTTTATCCATTATTACTACAAAGAAAAAGAAGAAATAAACAGCTTCTTTATGACACTTTTTGTAAAGGAATGCCAAGCTAACTGCAAGAGTTCTCATGCTTAATTAATCAGAAAAAAAGGCCAAGTGAAGCCAACGTGAGAATGTCATGCAGCTTGTATCATTTTAAATAAGTAAACTTATAAATCCATAAATTACATCAATTATATATAAATAAATATCTATTTATTTAATTTATATATATATATGTGAATTCAGAGGAAGCCACAGAAATGCTTTGGAGACAGGCTGGCAGAGCAGGGGGTGTTCAGCCTGGAAAAGAAGGCTCCAAGGAGACCTTAGAGCCTCTTCCAGGGCCTAAAGCATCTTATAAAAGAGAGGGAGAGAGAGACTTTCTACATGGGCAGATAGTGATAGGAAAAGAGGGAATGGCTTTAAATTAAACAAAAGGGAGATTTAGATCAGATATTAGGAAGAAGTTCTTCCCTGTGAGGGTGGGCAGGCCCTGGCACAGGTTGCCCAGAGAAGCTGTGGCTGCCCCATCCCTGGAAGTGTCCAAGGCCAGGTTGGACAGAGCTTGGAGCAACCTGGGCTAGTGGAAGGTTTCCCTGCCCATGGCAGGGGGGTGGAACAGGATGAGCATTAATAACCCTTCCAGCCCAAATTATTCTCAATTGTGTGCAGAGGATCAAGAAACGTCTGGAAAGTCTTACCAGGTAAGTTCTTGTTTATGGAGATGATATTGTCACATACAGATACTGTCAGTGTGAAACCATTCCCCCTTGTCCTGTCAATTCCAGACCCTTGTCCAAAGTCCCTCTCCAGCTCTCCTGAAGCCCCTTTAGGCTCTGGAAGGGGCTCTAAGCTCTCCCTGGATCCTTCTCTTCTCCAGGTGAACACCCCCAGCTCTCCCAGCCTGTCTCCAGAGCAGAGGGGCTCCAGCCCTTGGAGCATCTCTGCTGCCTCATCTGCACCCTCCTCTGAAGGGGGCTGGATGTATCCAGGCCACTTTGTGGGATTAGTCCTGGTCCCTGTCTCATTCCTGGGCATTTTGTGGGGCAGTGCTCGTTGGTCTTGGCCACTCAGTGCCACCATAACAGAGCAGGCAAATGCAGACCCCATGTCAGGGTCGCAGCACTGCTGCATTTACTGGTACAGACACCCTATGGCTCTCCCTGCTTTCCCCTGGATGACCCACTGCTCTTCCCCCCTCCGCTTGCAACCCCAGTTTTGGACACCTCCAGTTCCAGAAATCTCCTTCCCCCTTCCTAAAGACTCAGTGTTTTACGTAAGACCGGGAGGACATGAGCCATCCACCTGGAGACAGCTTAACAAGAGCAAAAGCCTCTATAACTCAGCAGAGAATATTTTTAACATTAACAATAATATCCGGATGGCCTGGCCTACAAAATGCTGCTACAGGGCATCCATCCCAACGTGGCAACATTCCCGAGCGGCTGCTGGGACTCTCTGAACTAAGTTTAGCCCTGAAATGAGCTCAGACCCCTCGCTGAGGTCTCTGACTCGTGCTGTCCCAGCAGAGTGGGTGGGAGAGGTTTGCTGTTTCCCCTTCCATCCCTTGGCACCGATGGCTCCTTTGCCACGGGTGGCTTTGTCCGTGCCAGAGCAGAAGACGTAAATGCACCCGTGGGATGTGGTGTGGACGTGTCCCCCCTGCCACTGTGACAGCATGAGGCTCTGCTTGTCCTGAAAGCTGCGGCTCCAAGGGATCATTGCCTGCCCTGGGTTGCTCCCTGCTCTGTTTTTGGCTTTGTTGTGTTCCTTGCTGCTCCTCAAGTGAAATAAAACCCCAGAGGCTGGGGCCAGACCGTGTGGACAATGTGGGGCTTGCCCAGAATTCCTTACCAAGCCCTGCAGCATGTCCTTGCAGGACCCTGCTCAAAGCTCCCAGACAGCACCAGCCCAGGAGGAGATGCCCAGGGAAGGGCTTTGGTGCTCCCAGCGACGCTCCTGGGTGACATCTCAGCATCACCCCGGCTTTGTCACCCTGTGGCTGCCCTGACTGGTTTTCCCCAGGGAGCACCAGCTCTTCCCAATCCTTCCCCTGCTCTGAATGCAATGGACAGAGCTGAGCTCTGCCCCTCTGTGAGCAAAGCGCTGACCAAGAGTCCTTCAAGGACATTTTTAGCAAGCATGATGAGGCATGGACAACAAGGAAATAAATAAGGAATAAACTGAGGGGGAGAGGCCACCCCAAGAATGTCAGAGCCATCACCAGGACTATGCACGGACAGAGGGGAAGGAGGGGCAGCGAGAAGCCACCTCGCTATTTTAAGGACAAGCTCCAATAGTAATCATCTCCCAAGCAATGCTATTTTCTGGATCCATGCCCTCAAGTTAGCACGAAGCCGCCGTGCTTTCTATTCCGGTCACACCAAAAGCTTCCCACCAATCTATCCATCTCAATCCCAGCCCCTCCGGGGCAGAGGGTGACCGGGAATGGGGCGTGCTGAGCTGGGAGCATCCATGCCAGCCCACCGCGGGCACACCGGAGCATCCTCGCCATCGCCTTTTCCCCCCGGCGGGAAGGTTCTTCCATCCGCATCCTCGCTGCTGCTGCTGCTGCTGCTGCTGCTGCTGCTGCTGCTGGACAAAATGCCTCCCACGTAATCAGTTCCCAGCCTCCCTCTCCTCCTTGTCCCCCCTCCCTGGCTCTCCTCGCTCCATCCCCTCCTCTGGCGCACCACGGCTACAGATAAAGGGATCGGTCCTGCGGCGACGGGGTCGTTTCAGGAGCTGTCGCCGCTGGAACGACGAGTGTTTGCACGCACAGAAATCCTGCCCTCGCTGCAGCAGCGGCTGGTCCCCGCGAGCCGAGGAGATGCCGGGATGCTCCATCTCAGTTATTCCCCTGCATCCCTCCCCGCTGCCATCCCAGCTCCGCGCCGTGTTGCCGCTGTGTCCCCCTCCTCCTCCGGATGGAAAGCCCATCCAAAAGGCACCTGCTTGGCAAGGAGACGTGGCACAAAACTTCCTTGGCCCCCTCCCATGCCTGCATTCCCATCCACTCTCTCTCCCTCCACCCAGAGCACAGCACCACGAAAAGCTCTCCCTCTCCCTTCTTAGAGCTGCCGCTGTGACCAGGCAGGAGCTGCACTTACTGCTGGAAGGATTTCCCTGCAAACTTCACCTTCGAAAGCACAAGTGCCCAGAGCCGGGGGGCACAAGGTTTCCTTCTGCTGGGCGCTGACAAGTGGTCAGGAGCCTGGGGGGGTTGGTATTGTTTCCTAAATATAACCTTTCTTCAGAAGACCAAGAGATGAAAAGCTCAGCTGACTTCTGGAAAGTGATGCTTGTATGGAGCATGAAAGGATCTGGAGTTTAAATAAGTGTATATATACACACCTACGACATAAGGACCCTCCTGGACACAAATTAACCCCCAATCATGCTTTGGGAGGAAATTTTCCTTGGAATTGTGTGTTTCCCACCTACCCAGACAATACCTAAATGCTAATTATTGCAATAAAAATGTACTGCATTGTAAAGCCTGAAAATTGCCCAGTTTTGGTACTTCTGCTCCCAGAAACTTGGGGTTGAGCCCCTTTTTTTCCATCAAAGTTCCCCAAAACCCTGAGCTTCTCTCTGAGCCTCAGTTTCCCCAGATTCCTCACAAGATCAGCCCCAACACTGGTCAGATGACACTGGAACTTTTGATGTGTCCAAGACCTGCTTCTAATGTAAAAAAAAATTACCCACAAATCAAAAAACTGAGGCTGAGAAAATGCTCAGGGCAGGATGGTTGGAGTTTTTTTGGAGAAGGAGAACCTTTTTTTTGAGGTTTGTTTTTCTGAGATTTTTCTAAAAGATACATTTAACATGATCTAAAAAAACCAGCCAGAAACAGTCACAAGAGACCTAAAGTTTAAAAACATGACCTCATAATTCTTCCCTAAGCCACAGACCAACTCAAATAGGGGCATTAATCAAGTTCCTTCACCAAGAGCTTTGCAGTCCATGGGTGACTCACATTTGGTCTTTACATTCATTTCCCCAGTCCCATTTCCCCAATTTGCATCTGTTCTCCCTTCCCACCCCTTTTGTCTCCAGCTCAGCACAGCATTTAGCAAAGTGATGCTCTTTAAATATATTTATAAATAAATACTTATTTACGTGCTCAGTGTGTGAGTTTGAGTGAATGAAGCTGAGGAGGAGGAGGAGGACAAGATGGATGGGATGGGACAGGATGGGATAGGATGGGATGGGATGGGTAAGGATGATTGTTTGCAAGGGGTTAAACCAGTGTGGGGGATGCAGAGGTTATACTTCTACTGGTAAAATCAACTCCAGGGATCCTTTCTTGAGCTCACCTGGCCTCATCAAGCCATATCCAAAATGTTCAACTCCTCCCTTCTGGCCAAAATTCCTTGACCAGGTCCTTCATTCCACGAGACAGGATTTAGGTGCCCTAACAGAGTGTATATATCTATAGATATAAAATACATATACAAGATATATAAATATACACAAATACTCAAACACAGAAATTGTTAGGGTTTTCTTCTGCCTCTAAAAAAGATGAAGAAAAAACCCTACTGAATAAAGAAGAAAAAAAAAAGAAGAAACTCAAACGTCTAACGAAATAACAGAACAAGATCCTGCTCTGGAGTCATTCTAGGTCCCCAGGACTAAACTGGAACAGGTCCCCAGGAGTCACTTGAGTGGCAGTGAAGAGGCAGAGTGCTGCAAGAGCCAGTCATACACCCTGCAGCTGGCAAAATAATAATAATAGTAATAATAATAATCAGCCATGTCCAATCAGCTCTAATATCCATCACCACCATCAGGTTCAATGCAGGATTGAGAACTGGAAGTGAATAAATATGCCTGTGATTTCCACTGTGTTTAGAGACTGATTGGAAATCCCAGCAGAGGCATGTTTTCAGCCAGGGCTGCATTTTCTAAGCCAGGGCTGCTGTGGCTCTCTCTTGGCTGCACTCTTGACTCCTGACACCTTAGAAACATAAAAAGGCTGAAGTTGGAAGGACCTTAAAGATCATCTCATTCCAACCCCTGCCATGGGCAGGGATTCCTCCCACTATCCCAGGTTGCTCCAAGCCCCATCCAACCTGGTTTTGGACATTTTCAGAGATGGGGCAATCACAGCTTCTCTGGGCACCCAGCCCCTGTTATGAGATCTCTCTACCCCACTATGATGCACTTTACCTTTTGCTGGTCAAAGACTCCCTTGCAGATTGCAGCCCCCTGACAAAAATTCATGGAAAGTGATGGGAACATCCTCAGGAAAGCAATGTAGGAATGGGAAGGTTTGGAGAAGCTGGGCCATCAGGCTGGATCTTGCTGAGGAGTGAGGCACCTTCCTGTAGGCACCTTCTCCTCCACCCCAGCCATGTGGCAAAAGCCACGGCCACCACGCCTTCACTAAGAGTCAGGAGTTACTGTCACTCACTGGGACTTGACCATCCCCACCAAAACAGCCAAAATGGTCCTTGACACAACTCACACTGGCCCAGACCCAGGCAGGGCTCAACCTGGGAGCGAGCACATCCCAGAGCACTCTCCAGAGCCACATCCATGGCTGCACTGCAACATTCCCTTCACATGCCCTGATTTTTACATGTGAGCCTCCACTCCGTGCCATCATCACCTCTGAACCACAGCAAGAGGCCACACATGGCCTGGGGTCTCCCTATGGGAAGCCAGCAAGAATTCCAATGCCCAACAGAGTTTCAGAAAAGGATGTGGGCCATGTCCTGACTGTCATGGTGGTGATCCTGCATCACCTCCACGGTGTTCCACCTCTCAGAGCTCCCTGATGAGGGGCAAGGAGGGAAGCAGGCTCTTTTCTGAGGAAGGCAGAGGAAGCTTTCTTTCCTCACTTCCCTGCTCCTTTTTATTCTCACTCTACAGGGTTGGAAGGGGTTGACTTGGAGAAGGAGCAGTGCAGACCAATCCATCAACTTCAGCCTCTCCAGTGAGGAGGAGCCCTGCCAGCAAAGAGCTGAGCCCCGGCTTGGAAAGCAGCAGAGAGATGTCTCTACCTTGGGGGAATCTCTGCATGGAGGGATGATGGGAGAGCCCCTCATTCCCCCTGCTTCCCCGAATCCTCCGCACTCTCGGCATCCCCTCTCCGCCTCCGCGCCACTCTCCGGTTACCGTGACAACGGTTGGCTCACAGGAGCCTCTTGGATGCAGCTCTCACCCACCCCAGCACAAAGCACAGCCTGTGGTGCCTCTGCATCCTACGTGGGATTTCACAGGTTCACCAGCAATCCAACACCCTTGGGCTGGGGGCTTGGAGGAAGCTCCAAACTGCCATTGAGTCTTGGAGCAAAAATAAGCCTGTTGGGTTGGGGATTGTGTCTTCGATCCAGCTCCCAGGAATGGCTGTGGCAAGAGATGGATGATGAGAGCAGTTGGGATGCAGGGAAGGCAAAGTGGAAAATCCTCACAATGCTTGGGGCCAGAGCTGATCACAGAATCAAAGAATTACCGAATGGTTTAAGTTGGAAGGGATCTGAAAGTTCAACTTGTTCCAACCCCCTGCCATGGGCAGGGACACCTTCCACTATCCCAGGTTGCTCCAAGCCCTGTCCAATCTGGTCTTGAACACTTCCAGGGATGGGGCAGCCACAGCTTCTCTGGGCAACCTGTGCCAGGGCCTCACCAACCTCACTGCTAAGAATTTCTTCTTAAAATCTCGCCTAAATCTCCCCTCCTTCATCTTAAAGCCATTCCCCCTTGTCCCATCACTGCTTGCCCATGTAAAAAGTTCCAGTTTATTTCATGGAAGCTTCTCTGGTGAGAGAAGCCTCATTTGCTCCATTTGTGGGTATCACAGTTTGCATCACACTTCTGAGATCAACCGAGTTTAAACAATTCCTCAGCCAGACCTTCCTCTGCTGTTCTCTGTGCAAGGATTTCTCTGATATCTGATCTAACCCTGACCTCTGGGAGTTTGAAAAAATTCCTCCTTGTCCTGTCCTTCCACGCCTTTATCCAAAGTCCCTCTCCAGCTCTCCTGGAGCCCCTTTAGGCTCTGGAAGGGACTATAAGTTCTTCCCAGAATTTCCTCCTCTCTAGGCTGAACAGCCCCAGCTCTCCCAGCCTGATACTGAGGTTACAGCTCCACAGTGAAATAAGCCCATTCTGGAGCCTGATCTCCACCCTTGAGACCCAGACATGCCCACACTATTAACCTTTCTCACCCTCCTAAGGATGGTGGCTGTGTCCCAGCCACCTGTTGGGGCTGGTCTCTGGCCTGTGCCAACTCCTGAGCTGTGCCAGGGATGGTTTGGGTAAGTCCGAGTTTGCCAGGACTGAAACGGTGCTGGGGACGGTGGTGGAAATGTAAGGGCAGAGAAGCCTGAACCCCAGCCCTTGTGTCCTGACTCTCTTTGATTTACCACTCACAATAATCAATCACACAGCCCTGGCAGGACCTGGGTAAGCCTGAGTCCATGTGCTGGCAGTGCTTTCAATTCATCCATGCCCTGGATGAGTCAGGGCAAGTGCCCGAAGCAGCAGCAGTGATTTCATCAATGAATGAAATGAGATGGTGACTCACAGAGCACCTTTTCAGTTGTCCACCCTCTGCTCCAGGGGGCACATTCAAATGCCATCTATTTTGTCTAAACAGCCACCAAGGACATGAACCCACCTCGCAGAGACTCAGACACGTCTAGGGGTGTTTGCAGTGAGCAAAGGCTGTGCCCAGGGAAGGGGCCACAGGGTGGGAATAAGGGGCAGGAATGATGTAGAATCACAGAATATCCTGAGGATATTCTGGAGGGATCCGCAGGCATCATCCAGTCCAACTCCTGGCCCTGCACATGACACTCCAAAATCCCACCCTGTCCCTGAGAGTCGTGTCCAAACACCCCTTGAGCTCTGGCAGCCTTGAGGCCATGCCCATTTCCCTGGAGAGCCTGTTCAGTGCCCAACCACCCTCTGGGTGAAGAACCTTTTCCTAATATCCAACCTACTCCCCCAAATAAACAACTTGTTTAGTCATATTGCTAATGATGGGTAAACAGGGTTATCTGTAACCTGGAGCACAGGAAAACAATCAGAAAACCCATCCAGCTCTTGCAGGTATTCTCTCCATCCCAGTCCTTGGCATCAGGGACCAGAAGGGTGTTGGGAGGAGTTTGTTTGGCAGCATAGCCTTGGCCCAGACCAACAAGTGCTGTCCCAAATTGTCCCACCATATGGGTCCTAAAGAGGACCCAGGAGCAGATGCTACGTGGAGCCAACACTGATCATAAAATCATGGAATGGTTTGGGTTGGAAGGGACCTTTAAAGATCATCTTGTCCAACCCCCTGGAATGAGCAGGGATATCTTTAAATGGATCAGGTTGTACAACTGACAGGTTGTCCCTTTTTGTTCCAATCTTACATCCTGGTGTCTGGGTAGAAAACAGAAAGGGAGGCAGACAAAGGCAAGGGGAGGGGACACATTTCATCTTCCTTTTCCCAAAAGAAAGACTGTCCCTTGGTCTTTTCTCTACAAAAGTCATGAGTGAGTCCAAGTGGGGTAGACAGCCTTAATCATGCTCCAGTCAAAACCTGCACATTCTGAAAAAGTCATTGTAGTGAGTCTGGGAAACGAGAATTTCTGGGTCACTTTTCTTTGCCAGAATCTGAAACAACATTCTGAATTCTGCTGTATCAGGACACAGAAATGGGAAAGGGGTTAGACCAGAGCATGTTGAAAGGGAGGTGAGATCCACAATCAGCAGAAAGACTGTGGTATAGGAGAGGGTATGATGACTTATTTTCTTCATTCCAATTAATCTGGGCAAATTTGATCTGAAGGCAAGATCCCTGTGTTTTACAGTTAGGGCTCAGGGTTGGATACCAGCAAGGAGGGAACTATATAGACTACTGCCTTGGCCTATGGAAAGAAATTATTGGAGGAGAAAACAAAGCTCAGGGTGAACCTTGGAACCTTGAAGAGGGAGTTAATTATTCCCCCTTGCAAAAAAAGAAAAAAAAAAAAAGAGGCATCATACTGTCACTGCTGGAATTTATTTGCAAGATCACTTTGTCAGGGCCATGAAAAAGGCAGGATGGGGCCCCAATCACTCACCTTACTAAAAGGCAGCTTGCTGGGGGTGAGATCCTGCTGCTTTCAGCTGAGCTTCTTCCTAATGGGGCTCAAAAGTGGTGGAGATGTTACTTATGGACAGCCAAACTCCCAGTGCAGGCAGGAAGGAAGGAACTGGTGTGGGTGACTCTTGTGTGTCATGTGGTGTCTTGAGAACAGGGTCCACTCCAAGCTCTGGACCTTTGGCCTTGGTGGGAATACCAGCACCAGGAAAATCTGGGGTTGACCTCATTGACATTGAGGAACTAGCTCAGATGCCAGAACAAACACTGAGCAGCTGTACTTGACTGCCTGGAGATCCAGCTCTGTGTCTCACACACACACACAAGCTGAGCTGTCCCGAGCATTAAAATTTCATTACAAGGAGTGTACCAGGAATAACCATTATCAATTATATATTACACGCTGCTTTAGTCTAAAAGAAATCTAATGGCTCAGGGGCTCTGCTGTGAGAAGGAGTCTCTCTTGCAAGGTCTCAAGCTGGTTGTGTTGGGGAGCTTTGTGATTCACCACACAACTCCCACTCCTCCAGCCCCACGTCTGTGCAGAGGGGATATCCAGGTCAGGAGGTGCCTGGCTCCTTCTGTGGGTTACATTCAGGTCATGCTGAATCCCAGCCTGGTTTGGACTGGAAGGAACCTTAAATCCCACCTGGATCCATCTCCTTGCCATGGGCGGGGACACCTTCCACTATCCCAGGTTGCTCCAAGCCCAATCCAACCTGGTGTTGGACACTTCCAGGGATTAGGCAGCCACAGCTTGTCTGGGGAACTCTCTTTGGGATGCCTCATCTCCAAAAGTGGCTGTTCCTGTGTGTCTTGGACACCTCTCATGGGGGAGATGATTGCAGATGTCTCCAGTGCTGACAGAAGCTCTTTGGTGACCACAATCTCTTCTTTGAGCACCACATCCACATGCCTGAGCTGTGGTGTGTCCATGAATTTATCTCATACCTTTTCCCTTTGAAAGCAGAGACAGCCATCCCTTCAGTGTTTACAGCACCAAATCTCCTCTTTCCCCCAGACCTGAAGGCTGTGCAGCTTTTAAAAACCAAAACCAAAGAGACAAATTCTTCCTTTTTCAGCGTGCTGCTCATCCCTGCTCCTGTCTGCACACATTCAGCCTCAAGCAGACCTGGCCCCATTAAAAAGAAAACAACAACAGTTGGCTTCCACTTCTTCGTGTTGAGGAATAAATGTTGGCCTTGTCTGAAGGTTTTCCTGTCCAATGATCCCCCTCTGTGGATGGCAGACAGTGAACAATCCCAGAATCCTTATAAATGGTAATGACAGGGACACTAAGCCCTGGTGGGGTGGAGGGAGGGGCTGTGCCCTGTTAGAGTCTTAATGCTGATATTTTAATCCAATTAGTGCCTCTGTGAGCACCAAAGCACCAGATCTTGTGGAAACATCAGCACAAAGGCAGCTGGGTGGGCAACAACCAGGCCAGGGGGGTCTGCAGGAGTTTGTCCACTCCCTCAAGGCTTTTGAGAGGAGATGCACAGGCAGAGAGGGATAGGACACAGGGGAATGGTTTTGAAGCTCAAAGAGCAGAGATTTAGATCAGAAATTAGGAAGAAATTCTTTACTCAGAGGGTGGGGAGGCCCTGGCACAGGTTGCCCAGAGAAGCTGAGGCTGCTCCATCCCTGGAAGTGTCCAAGGCCAGGTTGGAGCAACCTGGGATAGTGGAAGGTGTCCCTGCCCGTGGCAGGGGGTTGTAGCAAGATAAGCCTTAAGATCCCTTCACACTCAAACCATTCCATGATGTTACTACAGCAGATCTCTCATTTCTCTGTTGCCAACAAGCCCATTGCTGCTGTTTGAAAGCCTTATTTCCCTTTCCCATCCAGTAGATCATGCCTGAGAAAGTAATTTCTCAGGATGCAGATTACAGCAGAACAGCAGAGAGCCCCCAGTGCAATTATGAAAAGGAAGTCATAAAAAATAGTAATTAAAAGTCGTATTTCTGCTGGGTAAATGCTTGGGCAGGGCTGGGAGCTGGTGGAGAGAAAGATTCCTGAAGTATGGGGGATGCAACAGAGGTAGAGATGGGACAGAAAGACTTTTCTGCACCAGTGAAGGAAACAGGGACAGGGATTGCACCATCCCCAATGTTACCCGTTGGCAGAGCCCCTTGCACAGTTTTAATCCAGCAAAACAGGCCTGTTGGATGCTGGTCTCTGCTGTCACCTGTCTGTGACTCAAGCTGAGTCTGTGACTCAAGTTTCCTGTTGTATCAGCCAGGAATAACATGCCCCTTGGTTGTCCTGTCTGTGTAGAGGGTGGGACACAAGGCATTCCAGGGTGGCTGCTCAACTGGCTGAGGGGAATAGCAAAGCCACTTGGGTTGGGTGGAAGAAGTTCCTCTCACTGAAATGGCAACATGGGCAGGGGTTTATATGGTTCAGCCCTGACCTGAGCACATTTGACCTCCTGGAGTGAGTCAGGGCACAGCCTGAAGGCATCCCAGATGGCATTTAGGACCTGTTTGGACAGGGGAAAAGCTAGTAAAAGTCCTCATCTAAAAGCAACATCTGTAAACGTAAATTATCCTTTCTTCCTGCAACTTCCTTGTGAGGGCAAGGGCAGGCACTGATCTCTGCTCTCTGGGGACCAAGGACAGGATCCAAGAGAATGGCCTGAAGTTGTGTCAGTGGAGCTTTAGGTTGCATATAAGAAAAGGTTCTCCCCTCCAGAGGATGGTTGGGCACTGAACAGGCTCCCCAGGGCAGTGGGCACTGCACCAAGGCTGCCAGAGTTTGTGGAGTGTTTGGATGGTTCTCTCAGGTCCCTGGTGTGAATCTTGGGAATAGTCCTGTGCAGGGATAAGGGTTGGACTTGATGATCCTGATGGGTCCCTTCCAGCTCAGCTTGTTCTGTGATTCTGTGATCATCCATCAGTCCATTTCTGCTTCAGTGACACAGCTCCAACCCCACAGACAACACACAAGGTCCCAGCTATGACAAACCTTCCAGGAAATGCTCAAAAAGCTCTCCAAAGGCAAAACCCAACAGCCCAGAGGGACTCTTTGCCTTCCTGCTGCTGAATCACCAGCAATGTGGGCAGAGGAATTACACAGGAGAAATAAGAATGGAGCAACAGTAAATGGAGATTGTAAACACGAGCCAGATTAAAAACTTAATGGGTCTAAGCAGGCAATAGGGAAAGCAGGAGTGGGAGGGAATGGGGCTGAGAGGGAGGTGGGGGCTGGTTTCGTCTGATGGGCAGAAAGGACTGAAGGAAGCTCAAGCAATCCCACTGCACTCCAGGGAAGGGAACCAGATGCTCAGGGAGTGGGAGCTGGAAATGAAATTACTCTCCCTGACACGCAGCTGCCACTGTGCTGGGCTGGGTCCTACCCAAGAGCTCGGAGGGAAATTTGGAGGGAGTTGTGTGCAAGACAAGGTGGAGGGAGGTTCATGACCTTCACTACTCCACCCCTTGCTGTGGTCCCACATGGGTTGTGGGGCAAGGATTGGGGTACAGACTGCTGGGGGATATTTGAGAGGAGATGGAAAATGATGTCTATGCAGGAGGGAAAGGTTTTTCAGCCCTGTGTAAATGTTCCTGGGACAAAGGGGAGATGGGCTGGTGGGAAACAACCTGCTCAGTTCTCCTCATAAAACAGGAGGATGCTCAGGCCAGCCCTGGATGAGCCTGGTGAGTGGGATGTGCCTCAGATGTGGAAGACTGAGGGTTGAATCCCTTCTCCAGTTATTTCTCTGTGGGGCAGATGATCATGCCAGGTAGGACCTTCCAGAAAATCTGCTCCAGACAAACAGAAGCAACATCTCTGGGTTTTGGCACATCAGGATCTTCCCAAAGAAGAGCCATTTTATCCACAAATCTCCACCTGCCTTTTACCATCAATGATTCAGTATTCATCAGCTGTGTTTGCTCCAGGTAAACCCGGGGGCAATGTGCTCCAAAAGCCCTGCATGGAGGGGTGTACAACCTGCCATCTTCCAAGGATGTCCAAAAGTCCCTCGGGATCTCAGGCACTCTATGACTGAAGAGTTCTACAACTACTGCTGTGAGAGGGAATAACTTCTGGGTCAAATATCTGATGAATATCCAATTCTCACACTTTATTTTTTTCCTTTGCAAGCCATTTAGAAGTGAACTCCATACCATGGATGGACCATATCTGGTGGCAAGAGGGCCCTTCAGAAGCTGAGACGGGAGGGCTCTCCTGAAACCCTGTTAAAACAAACCCTTTCCTGGTGTGACTTGTCCTGATCCAAAATGTTCTGTCTCAGTTCCCTCAGCCTCCAAAAGCCTACTCTTATGGAAAAATTTCTCTGGCTGAAATCCAGAGAGCAGGGATTTTTGTTAGGATATGTCAGGATATGGAACGGGTTGCCCAGAGAAGCTGTGGCTGCCCCATCCCTGGAAGTGTTCAAGGCCAGGTTGGATAGGGCTTGGAGAAACCTGGGATAGTGAAAAGTGTCCCTGCCCATGGCAGGGGCTGCAATGAGATGACCTTTCAGGTCCCTTCCAACCCAAACCATTCTGGAATTTTAGGATTAAGGTGTTGCTTTTCTCTCACACTCAGGTTTCTGGTCTGAGCCCCACCCAGTGCACATCACGTGCTGAACATCAGGTATTGAAGAGCTCCAGCTTGGTACCCTCAAACCTTCCTGACTTCAGGAAAATTCAGAAAGGATGTCCAGATGTGCAGGTGATGCCTGTAAGCTGGACATCTTTCTCTTGCTGTATCAGCCAGAGGGATAAACCCGTGATCCTCCCCTATGACAATTTGTATCACTCACTGCTGTGCACAAATACAGTTTAAGTTTCACTCTGCCATCCACATGAGGTGATGGAAAATGAAAGCCATAAACAATCAAGGCAACATCAGCTTTACCATTATTACAACTGCTGGGAAATTTCAATGTTCTTGCAGAATCCCAGGGTTCAGAAAAATCTGCTTTTCCCATTTGCCTCCCAAAGTGTTCCTTTACATCCTCTAAGATGAAATCACAACCAGACCTCTCCCTGTGCTACAAAGCAGCTAAGAAAACAAACTGCTCTTTGAGAAGAGCAAAGCCAGGTTGGTTTCCAAGGGATGGTGGATTCTCTAGCTGCCAATAGAGCACAAACTCCACTGAAAGATTTACCCGAGGCTGTGACACTCATAAAGTCTCTCTAATGGGTGCTTTGGCTGGAATTTAAGAGGGAGGTGCTCCTGGGCTGCTTTCTTCTTCACTGAAGGTATTAACTGCTTCCTATTCTCTTTCTATGTGCCTGATTGTGTGAAAGCCGTAGGATTTTATCCTCTGACAAATCAGCTTTAAAAGATGCAAGGGGTCTTCAGCTGCTGACTGACAGCCTCCATCCGTACATAGCTCTGGTTTCCTTAGGAAATCAAAGTCAGGCTGATAGTCGCTGTGGTGAAAGACCAAAATTAAACATGAAAGCTTTGGAAACAGAATTTTGAACCTCTCAGGCAAAGAGAAGCATTTAAAATGTCCCTGAGGTGAGATTTGACTTGAAAATTTTCCTCCGGGCTCTGACACCTTAGGGGAAAAAAATAATAATAATAAAAAATGGAATGCTGATGAGTTTTTCTCTACTCATCTAGATATAGAATCAGGGAATGACAGAATCATTTAGGTTGGAAAAGACCTTTAGGATCATCATTTTAGTGACTTTCTGAG
Source organism: Serilophus lunatus (assembly GCA_013399895.1). NCBI lineage: Eukaryota > Metazoa > Chordata > Aves > Passeriformes > Eurylaimidae > Serilophus > Serilophus lunatus. The sequence continues at coordinate 1,306,165 of VXBA01005352.1, forward strand.
GGCCTGACGTGCATCCTGGAGAGTCTGAGGCTGACAGTGCCTGAGGTGAAGCCTCTGAATTTCAGGACATGGGGAAAAGAGCTGTTTGATCAGCAGTGTGAGCTGAGCTGCTGATGGGGCAGGAACTCTGTCAGGTGGCTCAGCACTCACCTCCTGAGTGACCATGTCCTCCCCCTTCTGTGCCCATGACCCCACTCCATCTCTGAGACCACCATGGAGATGCTGTAAAATCGTGCAGACCTCGGCCACATCTGCTTTTTTGGACCTTCCCTGCACGTGTGAGCCACCTCCTCATGTCCTCCTCCAAGGGAGGAGGCTGGCCTTGGGAAGATGGAACATGTAGGATGCCACCTTGTCCCAGGATGCACATATGTCACCATAGAATGGTTTGAGTAGGAAGGGACCTTAAAGCTCATCCCATTCCACCTCTGCCATGGGCAGGGACACCTTCCACTATCCCAGGTCACTCCAACCTGGACTTGGACACTTCCAGGGATTGGGCAGCCACAGCTTCTCTGAGCAACCTGTGCCAGGGCTTCACCATCCTCCCAGGGAATAATTTCTTCCTAATATCTGATCCAAACCTGCTCTCTGCCAGTTTGAAGCCAGTCCCCCTTGTCCTGTCTCTCTAAGCCCTTGTAAATAGCCTCTCCTCCTCTTTCTTGTCAGCTCCCTTCAGGCACTCTAAGGCTGCAATTAGGTCACCCTGAAGCCTCCTCTTCTCCAGGCAGATCCCTGAATCCCAGCAGTGACTGGAGCAGGGTGACCTGCACCACACAAGGCATTAGCCAACAGTAACGGGATCTCACTGTGACTCATCATCACGGATCTGACAAACTGTTGATCCCATTGATAAAAGCCCGGAGGGTTCAGGCATCCGGCCAAATCCCTCCACTTCATTCATGGGAAGGAGGGCCCGGGAGGGAAATCGGCTGGGCTCGGCTCCAGGGAACAGAAGCACACTCTGGCCAGTGCACAGAGTCCTCCTATAGCCATGGATGGAGGCCAGAGGCACGGGAAGGAGCCGGGAGCCGTGGCCATCCCCACACCATGACATTCCAGCCGGGAAACAGCAAGGCAGTGGAGTCCCAGGCCAGCAATTCTCCTTGGGGGTGGAAAGAGGAGCAGACCCTTCAGCAAAGCCCTGTCAGAAGGAAAGGTCAAGTCCCTCTGCCTTTGTGTAAATCCTTCCACGGGCTCCCTTAACCCAAGCAGTGCTGTTTTCCCAGATGGATTTAGAGCCAAGCTCTGTCCCTACATACCAGCAGCATCCAGACCTCATCAGCAAGACAGGTAAGGACAAGGAAGGGGCAGTTCCTGGGTGTTTTCAGAGTCCCAGGCTACAAACAAATATTCCTTGTGCATTCACATCTCTGTGTCTGCTCAAGCTCTCCTAAAATGCATCCAATGTTGGAAACAGCATTTGTTCCTTGCAGCTTTTCCTAATTGCTGCTGGAGAGGAAAAGGCACCTGGAGCAGCCAGCAGATTGGAACTAGATGATCTTTAAGGCCCCTTCTAATCCAAATCATTCCATGATTCTACAGGATAATGGAGCATATTGCAGCTATGGGGGCAACAATCACATGGGGAAAACCTGTAAATAGTAACCTCTAAATTAGTCCTCTGGTCACCAGAGTATTAGTTCAGAGGGATCAGCTCCTGCTGGAGACATTACTGGAATAAGCACTCTCCTAGAAAAGGGATGTTTTTTTGGCTGAACTGGTGTTTTCAGGAAGGGAAATAAAAGTTTGCCTTGAGGAATTCCTGGACAGCTTTCTCAGGAGACTCATAGAATCATAAAAACATTGAGGTTGGAGAAGCCCTCCGAGATCATTGAGTCCGACTGTCCCCCCCGGCACTGCCAAGGTCACCACTGACCCATGTCACCAAGTGCCACATCCACACAACTTTTAACTCCCTCCAGGGATGGGGACTCCACCACAGCCCAGGGCAGGGAATGACTTACACCTCAATGCAATTTTCTTGGAAAAGGGCTGCAGAGGCAGGAAACCCTCCCAGTTGCCTCAGGCGGTGCTGGACACACTGCTGTGACTCATTGCCAGGGATGGTCTCTCCTCATGAGTTTCAAGTGTCAGGCTAGGAGATCTGACAGCCAATCCTATGATATTTTAAGCTGTGGGGATAAGAACTGATCCAGAATCCCTTCTCAGAAGGCACATGGAGCACCCAGGCTTGGATGGGGTGAACACACCCCTCCTGCTTTCGCTGATCCCATCTTCAGGTCCTGGGGATGAACTGCAGAGGGTGACAATCTGTCAAGGACAAAAAGACTATTTAATATGACCTCACCTGGACTTTGATCCCCAGCCAAATCTGTTGTAAGAGAGAAGTGATGGCTGGTTTGCTTTCCAAACTGCAGCTGTGGCTTAAGTCAGTCCAGCCCCCAGACTAGTGTTGGATTAGTCTCACTCCAGTGCTTTAATGTGTCTGTAAAGGTTAAGTGCTGATTCCTGGAGGTGTCAAACATGCAATGGGGCTGTGCTGGAAGGGGAAGTAGGAATGACAGCTTGAAAGCAAGCAAGAAGCAAATTTAAAGTGTTGAAAAAAAACCCCTTCTGAAGACAGAGATGTTGGTATGTGGTGCAGGGCCTGGGAGGGAAGAGGACCCAATCCCACCATCCACCTGGGGCTGAATTTGCCAAATCATTGATCCCACAGAAGACAGCCAGGTAAATTTAGAAAACACGAGTCTAACACAAGGCAGACACGCAACAGCAAGACCCAAACACCTGCAGAGACCCCAGTCCTGCTCCTGGACCAAAGCAAGCAAACCCTTGGAGAGGGATCCACACCATCCCCTCACCCTGAGGTTACCTCCAAGCCTCGATGCAGGATTCAGGGAAGCACCTACTCAAGCACCAGTGACTAACTCCATCAAGCAGAGAGGAAAATGAGCACTTGAGCTGAGTACTGGAGCGTCAGTCACGAGTTTCTGTGCGTGAGGAAAGTCAATCCCAGCGTTGTGCTCTTCCCACACAAGCAGTCCCATTGAGATCCGGAGTTACTCAAGCAGAGAAGAGTCAAGCAAAGTGAGGATGTGTGGGTAGCTCTCACAGTGCTTTTAAGGTAGCATTTGAGGTTGCCATCCATTTTTTTCCTCTTGAAACTCACTGAGCAATTTTCTCCCTGTTGTAATCTTCCTCTTTTTGATTTCTTTTTAAAGGAAAAACCCCCAAAATTCACATTACGGAGAAAAATGGCAAGAAACTGTAATTGTAGAGGAGGGGAGCAAATGCAGAGTAGGGAGAGGAGGCAGCTGTATTGACCATCTGCTATACCGCTAAAAACACCCACTTAAGTATCTGTTTACAAATCAAGTTGCCTGTGTTAGTAGAAACAGAAGCACTTGCTTCAGAAGTATCAGGCCATTGGCTGCCAACATGCTGAGTTTATTAGGTAGCAGACCGACTCTTTGTGAAAACGTGTGGCAGGAGGAACAAACCCAAAAGCTGTTCCTTAACAAGGAAATATTGAGAGGCACGAGGTAGAAAAAACTGTTCTCCACGAGGAGTTGCCAAGTTTGCCCACCCCTGAGCCAGCTGCCATTCCTAGAGGGTTCCCAAGCTTTCCTAAACACCAGGTACCTTAAAAAAAAAGAGAGAGGAACACTCAGCTCCAGCGTTGTCACTCTTGTTTACCAGGGACCATGTCATAGAATCACAGAACCACAGAATGGTTTGAGTTGGAGGAAACCTTAAAGGTTTCCGAGCCCCTGCAGGATCCAGCTGCATTTTGGGAAGTCTGCACACACAGCTGAGGTCACCTCTGTTTGAGGGAATTCTGCCACAGCCTTGTGTCAGGGGACGCCATTCAGAGAATCTAAGCTGGGTCTCCAGGAACTACCTCACCATCTCTTTCAACCCTAAAAAGAGTTTGGAGGTAACAGGAATTTGAGGGTAATCCATCAATGATATCCTGAAATCAGCTGGAGAAAATAATTTGCCCTGATTATAGAATTCATAGGATAGGACTTAAAAACCAGGGAACGGAGCAGGTAGAGTTGCCTTAAGACTAACTGCACTCAACTCTCCCAAGTCCAGTTTTTGGGATTCTATTGAATAGGAAGTCAGGTGTTTGCTGGGGTGGAAACTTACCTGGTGTGGCCAGAAAGTCCCAGGATAAAGATGTTTTAGGTACCAGACATCAGCCAACGAACACCTAAGAGTATTTCCCTCACTGCTTCCAACTTAGCCATTTCCAGGCACGTGTGGGAACACATGGAAATGAGATTGTGGGATCACAAAATCATTAATGTTGGAAAAGACCTGGCCTGTATTCCACTTTAGGCATAAGCTGGGGTCCAGGTGAGACTGTGAAAATATTGAGAGGGATACTCAGAAATCTGAAGGCAGATGGCACAGCTCCATCCTAACTCCTGCCTGCAGAAAGGCCTGGCAAACTCCTCTGAAGTCCTGGCTGACCTGTCTGCAGTAACTGCCCATTTCAGACTGTATGAAATCCCAGCCACATGCCAGGGATCTTCTCCCTGACAAAGAGTCCCACCAGAAGCCCATCGCACCTCTTCAGGAAAGCCCTGCCAGGCTGTAGTTTTCTCTTGCTGAGTGTGTCCGTGCAGCCACACCAATTTTTAAGCTCCAGTGACATCAGAGAGGCAACCAACTCTCTCCTGCAGCCCGTGGTTGGCTGGCAAGCCTGCATGGTAGCCAGATCCAGGCAGTTACCAGCCCTTCATCTCCAGCAGGAGATGGTGTTCCCTGTCCCTTTGAACAACTGCATGTTACAAGGGAGTGAATAGAGGAGACACTGCTGATCAGCTGTTAATGCTCACTCCAAAGATGAAAACATTTAACATGAAATCAGATCTTAGGGGACAGGATTTTATTTTTTTATCATTATTCTCTCTCTCTTTTTTTATCCCCTTCCCTTTTAATTTGCTCTTTTATCTCGCAGGCCTTGATAGTGTCAAGAACTGACTCATGACTATGGTGTTAAGTTGCCTCTGGTTAAATCAAACACTGCTTCAAGCAGAGACTTTCTGGCTAGGAGCAGTTCAGGAGTGACATGGAGAAAGGGAATAAAAATGCTTCTTTGATGGATGGAGGGAATCACACTCTTGGATTGATGGAGAGAGGAAGAAAATATCCCTGTGCTGGTTATTCCCATTGTCACATAGTGAAGGCTCACATAATTTGGGCAAGAGGCAGCTGTGAGGCTGGTGCAGGACAGGAGAGGATGCTCATAGGAGCAAAACCTCAAAGAAGTGACAACAGCTTCCACACAGAGGGAACAGAGGATTCTGTGCTTTGCCTTGTCAAACAGAAGCTGTGCATATACATTAAAAGACAGCTCAATGCCTCTGACTCCAGTGAAGCTCTGCTACACAGCCTCTCTCTCCACAGGAAGAATTCAGTGGAAATGTTAGTCAGGGGACTCAATTTTCCTCTCAGAGGGTTGCCCAGCACCTGAACCAGCCCCCATCCAGTTGTGCATCCAGGTGCACACACCATTGCAGTGATGCTGCCACGATGCTGAGCAGCCATTTCCAAGGGCTCACAGACATCCAAATTTGAGCTGAGTTTTCTTCAAGGTCAGTTCCTGCCTCTGCTCCCACTAGGTGAAGCTTCCCTGGAAAGCTGGTGAGCTCCTCCTGCTCCACTTTGTGCCATTTTGCATTAACATCAACTTCATTTAGAGCAGCAGAGCTCTGCTCTTTATTCAGGCAGCAGGGCTGCTCATCCCCCTTATGCAGATGAACACCAAATACATTCTGGGAGCATCCAGGGCATCCATCCCCATCCATTCTGGTTAACACAGAGAGCTGGGAAGTCTGGAGAAAGGGGTAATTTTAGGAGCTATGTGGCCTGCAACACATTAGGTGTGAGCCAGGCTCCCTGTAGGGAAGGCAGCATTAACATGGGTGTGTCCTGGGAGATGGAGCACATCACCTTGGTGGCAAGGTGGAGTTTCCAGCATGGCTCTGCAGTCTCACAGCAGCTGTGAAGCTGTCTCTGCGATATCAGGAGTCCCTTGGAGCCCAACCACTTCTCTTCCCCAGGCCCTGTACAGCCTTTTGCATGCTGTGCATTGTAAGTTATCCCAGAATTTAAACATTCATGAGAAGTCTGAAGTGGAGGTCACAAATCCAAACTCCTTTGAATTGTTCAAACTGGATCAAATTGTGTAAGAGCTCAGAAAGTGCTGTGCTGTCTCAGACTCATCCATTTGTTGGTTCCAATAATAGTCAAAAACAGATTCCCAAGGAAAGTATAGGAACTGGGTAAGGTGATAATTTCCCACAACTCTCCCTATTTTCAGCAATCTCCACGTTAGGAACTACCAGAGAAGGGCAACGGAGCTGGGGAAGGATCTGGAGCACAACCCTGATGAGGAGCAGCTGAGGGAGCTGGAGGGGCTCATCTTGGAGAAAAGGAGGCTCAGGAGGGACCTGGAATTCTCTCCAACTGCCTGACAGGAGTGGGGAGCCAGGGGAGGGTCAGGCTCTGCTCCAAAGGAACAGGGACAGGATGAGAGGAAATGGCCTCAGGTTGTAACAGGGGAGGTTTAGATCATAGAATATCCTGAGTAGGGAGGGACACATGATGACCATCATGTCCAGCTCCTGGTCCTGCACAGCACAACCCCAACAATCCCATCAGGAGCCTGAGATTGGATGGGATGAGCCCTTCTGAGCCCTGACACATTATTATTTATGCAGCAGCCTGGCTCCTGACTGTGTTTTTGCCTTGATTTGCAAACCCCAAACCATTCACCCACATCCAAACAGCACCTTTTTGGCAGTGGTTCCCCGAGGATGGAACCAATATCTGGGATCCCAGTGAGTCAAAGGAGTCCCACACCTCAGTTTCCCCCATGTTTTGAGTGCAAATACTCTGGATCTGGGGCCATTTCTGCACAGAAAACACTGGATGTTGGATGACATCACAGGTTTTCTGGGAACCAGTGGCAGCCACCGGGGTTTAGTCCTCTCCTTAACATCCCCTAAAACTTGCAGGCACCTGGCAAAGGGCAGCTTTGCTTTCCCATCCTGACAAATCCAATGCCTCCAGGACACAAGGCCCACATCCCTGCTTGGAAATAAAATGGGTCATGGCCAGTTCTCCGAGGGCAAAGCAGCAGGGCACAGCTCACATCCATATGGCTGAGCTTGCCCGTCCTCCAGAGCAGGCTGGCACTGTGCCAGCTGGAAAACATCCCTCCAGCACGCCCAGATATTGACTGGGAGCAGGATAGTTGGTCTGGGATAAACCTGTGTTTGGGTTCATGCTCATGATGTTGTGGCACGGATGATCCCAGAGCAGGATCCCGCCTCGTGCCCTTCCCATGGTTGGTTTTTCAGTGCAAGCAGAGAGACATGGCCCTGGTGAGCTCCCAGCCTGGACACACAGATCATTCCTGCAAGGACTGGATGGTTACATCCATGCACATCAAATAGGAGAGCATCCTAAAAGTTAGAATTGCAAATAATTGACCTCCAAGGTCCAGGTCCTGGGTTTAATTTCCAGGTACAGACAAATCCTCCCCACATGGATACATCCTCTATGCACCCACTCCCCTGCTTCCCAGAAAAAAATCAGAGGAAATCTTGTATTCTACAAGATACTGAAGGTAAAAGTAGCCATGCAGCTCATACACACATGGGCAGGGCTGTTCCCACTCCAAACTATCCTAATCCCAAAGAAATGACAGACTCAAGTATTACAAAATAAGGGGAATCACAGAATCATAGAATGGTTTGGGTTGGAAAGTACCTTTCAAAGTCATCTAGTCCAAGTCCTCTGCCATAGGCAGGGACACCTTCCACTCTCCCAAGTTGCTCCAAGTCCCTTCCAACCTGGCCTTGGACACTCCCAGGGATGGGGCATCCAAAGTTTCTCTGGAAAACCTGTGCCAGGGCCTCACCACCCTTACAGCCAAGAATTTCTTCCCAACATCCCATCTAACCCCATCCTCAGGCGGTGGGAAGTCCCTCTCCAGCTCTTCTGGAGCCCCTTCAGGCACTGGAAGGAGCTTTAAAGTCTACCTGGAGTCTTCCCTTTTCCAGGATGAATGACCCCCAACTCTTCCAGCCTATCTCCACTGGAGAATCATAGCACCACTTTTGTTGGTAAAGCCCTCTTAGATAACTGAGTCCAACTATTCCCCAGCACTGCCAAGGCCACCACTGACCCGTGTTCCCAAGTGCCACATCCACATGGATTTGAACTCCCTTCAGGGATGGGGACTCCACTTTAGCCCTGGGCAGCTGTGCCAGGGCTGGACAATCCTTTCAGGGAAGAAATTTCTCCTAAAACCCAACCTCAACCTCCTATAGCACAACTTGAGGACATTTCCTCTTTTTTCCTTTTATTAGTTTTAACAGTGGGAATCTCCACACAGCCAAACCAGTGTGCCTACACTAAAACAGCCTTTACCTGACTTTAACTTGCACCACAAAGGCGAGTCTGCAGGAATAAGTGATTAAATCCCACGGAAATGTGATGGGGGGAAAGTTAATTTATCTGCAGAACAACCCACTTTGCTCAGGATCTTTCCAAAATGATGATATTAATGTCCTTGATGCCAAGAGATTTAGAGATTTAGTGAGGATTTGCCTTTATAAAATCACAGAATATCCAGGGGTGTATGGGATGCACGAGGATCACCAAGTCCACCTCCTGGGCCTGCACAGGACAACCCCAAGAATCCCACCACAGCTTCCTGGAAGTCTGAAGCCATTCCAGCCTGCCAGGCAAAGCAGGGAGAGCACAGAGCTCAGTGCACCCAGAGGGAACAACAACCATTGTCCAGAAATCAAAACCTCTCTCAATCCATAAGATTCAAAGGATGTATAATTTCCACACAGAGAAGAATTAGCCACTGGCATGATGTGTTCAGGAACATGGTAAAAGCCTTGTTGTCTGGTGTGTTTAGATGAGGATGGATGCCCTTTGGAAAGCACCCTGCCTGGGCTTGGCTGAGGGGAGTTAAGTAGCTATTTTTGACTTAAAACCCTCAGAACCAGCTGATCATAGACATAATGGAATCACAGAATTGTTTAGCTTGGAAAAGATGTCCAAGATCATCAAGTCCAACTGTTCCCCCAGCACCACCACATTCGCCACTGACCCGTGTCCCCAAGTGCCACATCAACATGTGTTTGAACACTCCAGAGATGGTGATTCCACCACTGCCCTGGGCTCCCTGTTCCAATTCCTGACCACCCTTTTCAGTGAAGATTTTGGTTTTTAATATCCAATGCCTGAATATAAGGCTCTTCTCAACCCCCTGAGGGTGGCTGGGAACTGTTCTAGCTGGCCTGGGTCAACCTTACGTGCTTTGAGCTCGTTGTGTTCCTTCCCACTAAATAATGCTGTGCATGGGTGTCCAAAGGAAGCCTCCATGGAAGTTGAAGAGGGACATTTATAAGTTTATGGAGTGACAAGACAATGGGGAATGGCTTCAAACTGAAACAGGGCAGGTTTAGTTGGGGTATTAGGAAATAATTCCTCCCTGTGAGGGTGGCGAGGCCCTGGCACAGGTTGCCCAGAGAAGCTGTGGCTGCCCCATCCCTGGAAGTGCCCAAGGCCAGGTTGGAGCAACCTGGGATAGTGGGAGGTGTCCCTGCCCATGGAAGGGGGGAGCACAAGATGGTCTTAGAAGTCCCTTCCAACCCAAACCGTTGAATGACTCTGTGATTACTCTGTGGGCTTCATCAGGCAACTTCTTGCTCATGTCCCCTGTGGGTCTGCAATGAGAGCTTCCACTGTGTGAGTGCTACAGTTTTAGTTCTGAATCTTCTGCCCTGGCTCCACAATGCTTCTGAAAGGCTTAGAGTCAGTCCCGAGGGGATATTTATTATTACAGCCTTCACATTTGTATTTTGAACCTGCTTGAAGGCTCCCCAAGGATAGCCAGAGGAAGGATACTATTTTAGGTGCACCAAACAGATGAAAAAATCCACCAAATTAGCACTTAGTACATGTAGAGGACTGGCAACTGTTTCATCTGATCCTCAGGTTGGAAAGGGTTGGATTTCCTTGTACAGAAGCCAAACAAAATCCTCCTCCCTAATCAAATGTCAGCCTCCAGCACCAGCACCTCGCAGGCTGTGGTTTCAGAGGATGTTTCCAACAGCTGGGAGCACGTGCCTACCCCTGTTAGGAGCACACCCAGACTACAAGAGCACAATTGCACAATCACTTCAACTTAATTCTGAGTGGTGATGCTTGAAAAGCTCCAGTGCATCCTGGCAAAACCTTAGGAATCCAAACTTGCAGCAGCACCTGCTGGAAGAAGCTCAGGGACAGACAACCAGCCCATGCAGGAAGGTGCCATGTGCTTTTTGCTTCTTTTTCTGTGATGGACACCTAATCACTCCCAGCCAGGATACCTTAAAACCTGCTGTCAAATTTCTTCTGTTTTCCTCCAATCCAGCTGTGACAGGTGGGGGGTTATAAGCCAGGGAAAGGAGGGGAGATTGTTTCATATTAGGGTTTCATTTTGGGTTTTTCATTAGGGGTTTGGGTGTTGTTTTCTTCTCCCAAGTAACAAGTGACAGGACAAGAGGAAACAGCCTCAAGTTGAGCCAGAGGAGGTTTATCTTGTATATTTGGAACAATTTCTTCACAGAAGAGGTTGTCAACACTGGCACAGGCTGGTGGAATCACCATCTCTGGCACTCCATGCTGCAAGAAGATGCCAAAGAGCAAAAAGAGCATCAGCAGCCTCTGGGAAAGCACCTGGTTTCAGCTTTTCTCCAGGGTTGGTGCATGTGCTGGTGTCTCCACTTGGGAGCAAGGCTGGAACCTCCTGCTTTTTGTTCTGGATGAGTCTGAACTTGTGCAAACCCTTTGTGTTCCCACCTCTCTCTCCTGTGAAGCAGTGCTCATCCTGAGCTCCTGGAGCACACAGACTTTCTCAGAAAAAAATACATTTTCCAAGCAAATATCCTCAGGAAAATGAGATACTTGATGAAAATCTATCCTTTTACTTCCCCTTCCAATTATTTTTTAAGTACTTTAGACATGAAATAAAATATTTTTATTAAAATGTCAGCAGGCAAACAAAAAATCTGATGGGATATTCCACAGCAAAGCCAAAATCAACTCTGAAAAATGACTACAGCAGAAGAGTTAACCCCCAGACTGTAATTTCTTTCCCAGTGAGACAGCAAAGCCTCTCAGGCTCTCTGTGCAAAGGGACTCCTGCAAAGTCTGGCATTATTTGATTTTGTTGTTTTCACTTTGGAGTAGTAACAGCCCTTCTCTAAGACTGGGAACTGGATTTGTCCTTATCATATGACCTTTTTGTAGCCTCCAAGAAGTGACAAAAGGACAAACTGGCAGAAAATGGGCACAGTCTTGGGCTTTCTGCCTGTGGGAAGTCAGGTTTTATCCACCCTCTGCTCTGAGCTGCTCCAGAGACAGGAGAGTGGTGATCTCCAGTTTTGCCTTGTGATCTGTCACTTCCAGGCCACGTTCTCAATGTGGTTTTGCTCTTGTTGAACTGGTTGAGCAATCCTTCCTCACTCTTTGGAGCAGAAAGAGCCATTTCCCTTGTTAGATCACTGCAACAGCCACCTGGTTTTCCTGCTTTTGTCCACAGCCTTCCTGCTCTTCTTGTAAGTGGTCAATTCCCATGCCTGGGAATGGACTGACATAAGTCCCTCTCCTGTGATCACTCCCATCCTGGTCAGAAACACAGCGTTTTTTTCTCCAAAAATAGAAGGAATCACAATATGCTGGAACATGGAAATGTTGCAGTTTGGGGTAATCCACCTAAAGTTCTTCAAATCCTGCAGAGCCCCAAAAAGAGCATCAAGTCTCCAGTGAGGGGCTTTATTGCTTATTCCCCTGCTGGGATTTTATCTCTCCTCTGCTCACCTGCTCCTTCATCTCCACTAAAAGCAGCCCTAGGAACTACTCCCTGTCTGTTTGGAAAGGTGCAGAAGCAAAGGAAAATGTCCAAACACTGAAAAAGGAAGGATAAATTGCTTCCCTGGGTGAATCAGAGCAGGACAGTGCAGGCTGGCCTACACAAAACCCACCCACCCCACCCCACCCCACCCCACCCCAGTGCTTAAGTGAGAAACTGAGGTGAGTCTCCATCACTAGTGAGAAAAAAATTTTATATTTCATTTTCAAACACATGGGACAAGACACATTTTCAGTGAAGCTACAAAAAAGGGAGTAAGTCAGATAATGGAAGCTTAGTTCACTGTGTAGGAAGCATGAAGACCATCCCAAGAAAACTATGTGGGCCTGAAATGTCAGGCAAATCCTTCCTGAAGCAGCACATTGGCTGGTCCATCAATCAGACGAGTCCTTCTTCCAGCATTCACATGAGTGAGTGAATACCTCAATTACGGCTCCATGTTCCACTGCACATTGACCTATAGAGTCCAATGCTTTATAAGGAGTTTAATTCAATTAGCACACCCAGGGGGGGTTCAGCCAGGCTCCAACTGACCTGCTGATGTCGGGCATTTAAAGTAGCACAGGGCACTGGAGTTCAAATGTACCATCTTCCCCTGATTTCCATCTGCAGCCAAAAAAAAAAGGATGGTGTTTGTTTGAAGACCATCCCAATGTTTGTTTTTAAAGGCAAGAAAGGCTGGCTGCTCTTATAGAATCATGGAATACCCTGAGTTGGGAAGGACCATAACGATCATCGAGTTCAACTACTGGCCCTGCATAGAAAAATCTGAAAAATCACATCAGGGCGTGTAATTCTTCAGGCTTTCAAAGTATATTGAACATGGATGTGTAACACTCATAAAACAAGGAGAAAGTCAAGTCATAGAATCATGGAATAGTTTTTGGAAGGGGCCTTAGAGACCATCTTGTTCCAACTCCCTGCAATGGGCAGAGACACCTTCCACTACCAAGCCTCATTAATCCTTGCTCCAAGCCCCATTAATCCCAACATCAAACTCCACCTCATTTTAAACATTTTTAAATATCCCCAAGTCTGAGTGTAGGTGTGGTTTTCGCTTCAGATGAGAAAAGAATCACATTATCATGGAATTGTTAAGGTTGGCAAAGACCTCTAAGGCCATCAGGTCCAACCATCAACCAGCAGCACCACCATGTTCACTATGTCCTCAAGTGCCACATCCACACCTTCTGTGAAGAATTCCAGGGATTATGACTCCACCACTTCCCTGAGCAGCCCATTCCAATGCTTGCCAACCCTTTCCACAAAGAAATTTTTCCTGATATCTAATCTAAACCTCCCCTGATGGAAGAGGTCGAAATGGAAGGTCAAAAATTTTTGCAACACCAGTGATGGCACAAACTCCATAAACCCACTCCCTGGCTACGTTCCTCTTCTCCCTGCAAGACATGGATGATGCTGCATCCTTTCTCCTCAGTGAGAATTTGGCAGCAGAGCTGCATATGGGGTGTCCTCTATGGGGTGTGTGTGCAGCTGTTTTACCTCCACCTTTGCACAGCATCCCATGGGCTGTGGGATGGAGGGAGGGGGTCTGTGCTTGCAAGGCTGCAAGAGAAGGAGTAGCAGAGACCTCAGAACACCCCAAGGAAATTCAGGGATCAGTGGGAATTGCCCAGGTGCATATGAGCTGGATGCCTGAAGCAATGGGCAGAAGGGGTGAAAAACAGCCAAGCTTCCCAAACTGCAGGCTGGTTCTCAGTGCTTTCGAGGAGGACAGCAGGGATGCAGGGAAGGAGCAGGCCTGGAGAAGCAGGGGGAGGCAGCGGCACTGCCAGCTCTCATCCTTCTCCAGGGTATCTCAGAGCTGAAGGGAAGAAGAATAAAAAAAAAAAAAAAGGAGAAAAACCATCCAGTGACCTCACTGAAATTAGAAACTTAACAATGAACACGCTCCACATACAACTCGCTCGTCTCCGTAGTCATGGAGACGGCTACAAATCTGTGTCAGCTGCAATCCGCTCTCCAGATCCTAAAATTTGAACGAAAGAGGAGGGAGCGAGGGCTGGGAGGCGGGAAGAGGGAATTCCTCTGCACTGCTTGGCTTTGATGTGCATCACATTTAAAGGCACAGGGGGATTATCTGAGCCCGACGCCGGATAAAGCGGCGGCTGTGTAGCAGCTGATGTGTGCTGGCCACGTTTGCCTCCAGCAGAGCATCTCCCCAGCATCCACGGGGGCTGTGTTCAAACATTTGGGGGGCCGAGGATAAACCCAGCCCCACGGGATTCCCGGGAGGACACAGAACATCAGCATCATCCTGCTGAGGCAGCATCTCAGAGGAGATGGAAGGGCCCTGAGAGCTGGGAAAGGAATATCCAAGGGGTCAGTGGAGATGTTCAGAGGAGAAATGGCCAGGAAGGAGATTGGTGGTCTCTTCATGGCAAACTTAGCAGAGTCAGAGAGGAATTCCTGCTGCTGGGATGGCAGGAGAGAAGAGGAAGCAGAAAGGAGAAGGATGGGTCCAGAGATTGTTTTCTCCTGGGCTTAGAGGTCCCAGCTGGGATTTAGGGCATGACCAACACCCTCCAGGTCAGGCAGACCAGTGGCTGGCCCTGCAAAGCAGCAAAAAGAGAGATGCCTGTGCTGTTGGACAAGACACTTGGATGTGGGAGAAGGATCACAAACAAGTAGGAGAAGAATACTGAACTTGCAACTGTAGAGAAAGGTCATGGAAAATTGCCCTTTCAGGCAGGAAGAGCAAAGCCAGGGGATACAGGATAGGTGAGATTGGTAGGGACCACTAGTGGTGTCCCCTGGTCCCACCTCTCTGCTCAAGCAGAGTCATCCCAAAGCACACGGCACAAGATTGTGTTCAAATGGTTCTGGAATATCTCCACTGAGGGAAACTCCACAGCCTCTCTGGGCAACCTGTTCCAGTGTGTGGTCACTGCACAGTAAAGAAGTCCTTCCTCAAGGGAATCAAGGATAGACACTCCCCAGACCTGGCATTTCCTTTTATTTTTTATTTGGGCTACTTTTGTTTGGTTTGGCTCATTTTTGCTACTCTGCCACTCAATCCTATTTCTGCTGCTATGGGGAGTTGAAGGCAATGTATTACATGAAATTAAAGGGCTGAAGAAAACTCAACAGCACAAGGTGAGAGGACTCTGAAACTCTCAGAGCAATGACACAACCCTGGAATTTTAGCCACCAATGCTAAAAAATACAATGCTATCCTCAAGCTTCAGATTTTCTACTGAGTTTCAGTGCAAGGAAGGTGAACTTCTCAGCCTCACATCTTTGAAGAATCCTCGGGGAGATAATGTAGGGTTGCCCACCATGGTCACTAAGGAACATAAGACATAAAAGAGATATGGACTATGATGAACAATTCTGGTTATTGCAAGGGTGAAACTCATTGAATTATCCACAGGTGACCAGTGTAGAATCATAGAAAAGCCTCACAGAATGATTTGGATTGGAAGGACCTTAAAGACCATCTCGTTCTACCCCCTGCCATGGGCAGGGACACCTTCCACTATCCCAGGTTGCTCCAACCTGGCCTTGAACACTTCCAGGGATAAGGTACCCACAGCTTCTCTGGGCAATCTGTGCCAGGGCCTCTCCACCCTCACAGCCAAGGATTTCTTCTCATTATCCCATCTAACCCTTCCTTCTGGCAATGGGAAGTCATTCCTCCTTGTCTAAAGTCTCTCCCCAGCTCTCTTGGAGCCCCTTTAGGCTCTGGAAAGCTGCAATAAGGTCACTCCAGAGCCTTTTCAAGCATCTTGAAAGATGAAGCCATGATGATGGAGAAGGCAAGCTCAGTTCCTATTAATTTTTTGTGTGTGTCTGAAGGGTGTTATTAACCAGGAAAACTAAGCAAAAGCAACTTAATTTCTCCCTACATTCATTCCCTGCTCTACCATGTTCCCAGCAATACTACAGGGAGATTTTGGACGGATAAGGTTGAGAGGTGAGAAGTTATCCAGCAGGGGAAGACACTTGGAAAGCTGTCTCCTAGGCATGGATGCAAAACTCACAGAACAACCTGCAACTCCTCATTCATTAATCACTTCCATGGAATAAGCCTTATTCCAACAGGGTGGAATTACCCTGCTCACTGCAATGCTCTGTCAAATATGTTACCATTTGATTAAGATCTAAAATGTGCATGGAGGATTTATTGAAATGGTCTCACTTGCTGCAGTGCAATTAATTAGAGAGACATTCCCAGGCAGGTATATTTTTTATGCTGTCTATCTGATCAGGCTCCAAAAAAAAAAAAAAAAAAAAAAAAANTCAGTCATCAAAATTAAAAAAAAAAAAAAAAAAGAGAAATAGCAAAGAACTAAAAAAGGACAAGTTTAAAATGAGTTAAATCAGGAAATTAAACACATCAGTGTAACTTCTCTTTCTAGAGAATGGAGATTCTGTTTTTCTTTTCCAAGAAAAACCTTTCTCAAGGAATTTTTGCTGAATCCTAGATTTTCCTCATCAGTGGAGTGTAGCTGCAACCAGAACTTGGACTGGAAGGAGGGAATTAACAGGAACACTTGGAGCAGCCTGTTGAACAGAGATCTGTCATGCCCTTACCCTGCCTAATTAGCAGGGCTCTCCTCGTTATGTGCACCCAGTAACTCCCCAATTAATTCATTCATATTTGCAAAGGCATTGAAAGAGGCAAAGCATTAAATATAGATGCTAAATAAAAGGGAATAAATAGCAAGCAACACTTGGCTCTCCAGGTTTCCAGGCCCTGTCAGCTGGGACATTCTCTCCCTGCCCTGAGCAGGCTCCTTAACCAAGGCCTGTAAGTGCATTATTAATTTTTCAGGAGCATCTCTCAGACATAATGAAGACACAGTTACTCGGTGCATGAGGACTCTGCCCAGAAGAGTTTTAAAATCTCCACCCTTGTGGCTGGCAGGGTCACTGCTGATCTTCATCCCAGCTCTAGGATGGTCCAGGCACAGAGCAGTGCCCCCTTTGCAGCCATAAGTCCTCCTGATGCCCATTTTTGTGCTCCCAAACTGGCTGCCTCTGCCAGGACACCTTCCACTATCTCAGGCCCTGTCCAACCTGGCCTTGGACACTTCCAGGGATGGGGCAGTCACAGCTTCTCTGGGAAACCTGTGCCAGGGCCTCCCCACCCTCACAGCCAACAATTCCTTCCCAATATCCCATCTATCCCTGCTCTCTGGCAATGGGAAACCATCCCCCTATGTCCTGTCACCCTGTCCATGACATACCTCCACACATCCTGGTGGTATGTAAGGTCCCAGTTGAAGCCAGGCACAGGTGGCCAGCAGAACCCCACAGAGCTCCTCTTCCCTCATAAGGCTCTTTGCAAACAGTTGTTTCTACATCACAAAGTCCTTGTTCTGATCTCACTGACACTGACTGAAGAGAAAAAAAATGATCCTGTCATCAGTAAGTGCCTGAACACAGGATTTAAGACCATTCCGATGGATCTCAGAGGCAACAAAGGACACCCCTACTATGAGGACGCAGGTGGAGGTGTCTTCCTTCATAGAATTATGAAGGTTGGAAAAGACCTCCTGGATCATCAACTCCAACCTGTGACTCATCACCACCCTGTCAACTGAAGCAGAGCACTGAGTGTCACATCCAGCTGTTCCTCGAACACCTCCAGGGCTGGGGACTCCACCACTGCCCTGGGCAGCCCCTTCCAATGCTTGACAAGCCCCTCCATGAGGAAATTCTTCCTGATATTCAACCTGAACCTCTCCTGGTGCATCTTGAGGCTCTGTCCTCATAGAGGACATGGACTAATGTGGAGATGAACCTCAGGGCTGGATACCCCTTGCAAAGGACGTGCTGCCAGCCTTCAGTTTTATAATTAAGAGGAAAATTCAGCTGGAGTCTGCACTGGTTGCATCTATGGCCAAAAGGCAGCAGTGGATAGTTCTAGACACCTTAAATTCAGGCAGAAGAGTCACCTCCTTCCCCTGTGGATGGTTATCTTCCACAGCAGCTCTGGGCTGTGAGGTGACCTCCAGAGAAGGTGTCAGCTTCCTGAAATCCATCCCCAGAGTGCTTCTCTTAATGGCCAACAGGTTTCCAAATTGGTCCTTCCATCCCCTGCTCACACCACCCGCTGCTATTTCATCACACATGATGATCAGGGGGGCAGCATTCAAAAAACATCCTTTTTGCATGTCACCCCATGACCTGCAGGTGTTGAGGAGACAGGTTTATAATCTGTGCAGTCAGCTGGTGTGTTCCCTTGGTTTAGGATTACATCAATTATCCCTATTTTTAGGCTTGAGGGTAAAGTCCCATAGATCACAACAGAGGCAAAGAAAAGGTATTAACATATCTTTATATTCCAGTCTTTGTTAAGCTCCATGAGGGATCCATCAAGAATCAGAAGCCTACCAATTTCCAAAGCCTGGAGTATTTCCAGGAGTCAGTTCTGCTCCAATCCAACTGGGTTTTTCCCACACACACTTCTTTTTCTTTCCTTGTTCTCTGGTATCCATGGGAGTTCACTTGCCTCCTTGCATTTTGTTGAGTTTGTGCCACTATTATCCTCCCTGCAGAAATTCTTGTATAGGAGGTTTAAATTGTGTGATGCATTGCTCCATTTGGGGCCATACCCCCATTGCAATCAGCAGCCAGAAAACTCAACATCCGAATAGAATTTTCTCTCTAATTAAGCTCATCACTGCTTTGCTGACCTGCCCCAAGACATCACTGAACAACAAAATGGTTTGGGTTGGAAGGAACTTAAAGATCATCTTGTTCCAACCCCCTGCCATGGGCAAGGACACCTTGCACTATCCCAGGTTGTTCCAATCCGTGTCCAACCTGCCTCTGAATCCTGCTGGCCCCCAGAGTCCTTGTGCTCATCTTATTTTTGAGGACATTCTAATTTATTTCCACAAGTGTTGTGAACTCTGTGCTGGACACGTCAAGACAGAGACCTTGGTGATGCACAGGGTCACCCTCAAGTAGAGCTTGGAAACCTCTGAATAGTGCTCTGGACTCTCCACACTCTCCTTTTTGACACCACAACACCATGACACAGGATTTGGGAGTGGCAAGGCGAGTTATGCAATTAACTTCCTAAGCTCGGGTGTTCAAGGAGCTTTTTCATGCCTTCACTTTTCCTCCATGACATCATTTTGCCTTTCAAGCAAACAAAAGAAGCTTTTTGATCCAGTCCACTGCCTGACTGTCCTTGCTTTGTTTCCCAAGCCTGTGTGACAGGACAGCTCCCAGCAGAAAGGGAACAGCAGCCAGTTCAAAGTCGGCACTTCAAGAGCTTTTGGACATCCACTCTCACATGCTGCAGAGGTTGGGGGACAGTGACAGGCCATGAGTGCCTGCAGGAATTGTTATTTCCATTTTGGAAGCAGCTGCGAAGTAGGACAGGAGAGCAGGAAGGTTGGTGGTTGGAAGTGGTGTGGGACATCTGCCTCAGGATGGGATGGGAAACTGTGCAAGTCGTTTTCTCTCTGCTAAAGGTGCTTCATTAGTAGACACACCGCCCAATGATTTTTCATCTAGGACTGTGCTCAGTTTAAAACAGGAGAGTGTGTTTTAAGTAAAAGAAGATTACAGGTTGTCCAGGCTGCAGAGCAGTGGCTGCCCAGTATCCATCCCCGTGCTTTGCAACTCCACAATCAATGAAAGGGAAAAGAATTTGAAGGGATGGGGACACAAAACATAGGCAGGGTCAACAAATACAAGTTCTTCAATTGATATTTGTGATAACCTGAATTGGGAGAGTGACATTGAGGTGGAGCACAGGTTTCTGGGATGACATTCATTTGAAATAAATCTTTTTATTAAAGGTCAATGTATCCCTGCAACGGAAAACTGTTTATTTTAGAATCATCAAAGAACCATAGGATGGTATGGGTGGGAAGGGATCTTAAGGCTCACCTTGTAACATGGGGAGGGACACCTCCCATTATCCCAGGGGGCTCCAACCTGGCCTTGGACACTTCCAGGGATGGGGCAGCCACGGCTTCTCTGGGCAACCTGTGCCAGGGCCTCCCCACCCTCAAAGCCAAGTATTTCTTCCTAAAATCCAATCTAAATACACCCTCCTTCAACTTAAGGATATTCCTTCTTGTCCTGTCACTTCAGGCCCTTATCCCAAGTCCCTCTCCAGCTGTCCTGGAGCCTCTTTAGGCTCTGGAAGGGGCTCTAAGGTCTCTCAGGGTCCTTGTCTTCTGCAACTGAACACCCTCAGCTCTCTCAGCCTGTCCTTGTAGGAGAGATCTGCTCAACACCAGGACACCAGAGATAAGGAACTCAGGGGGTAGATGAAGCAACAGATGAGGCTGCAGAATCACACAACATCCCCTGTGTTGCCCTGAATATGGATAAACCACCAAGTCACACTTAAAAGGGCCCTGATAGTCCTTTCCCTCCTACCTCCAAAACCCTGTAGACAGAGTTATTTAACACTGCTATAAAAATAATACCCAGACTGCCCTGCTGTGCCAGACAGAGCACAAACATCTGAGAGGCAACAGATCTTGTTCCCAAAAGCTTAGCAGGAGGTTAGTAGGTAGCTGAATGCCAGATCCATATGTCCCAGGACCTAGTGAAGTATTTTATCCTCTGTTCAATGCTGATTGTCCCAGCAATGTGGAAAAAGCTGGTCCTGCCCACAGACTAACCAGGCAGGAACTTTTGTCTCAGGGAAGTGTAATGCCCAGCCTGGATTCTCACACTCAGATGGGAATAATCACACTGTGCATTCGAGCACCATGAGTGACACTGTTAAGTGGGAAATAATTCCCGGTGTAAAAGGAAAGCGGAGGCTGTCTCTGCACTCACGGCTCCTTTTGAATTCAGTGTTGGTACAAAAACAAACTCCCACTTGGGACTTGCTTCCCCCACATCTCTGCCTTGCTGTGAAGTTCAGTGGTGGTTCCCAAAACCCTGGAGAGCCTGTGCAGGTTCAGTGGTAGCACATTGCTCTGCCACCTAAATCTGTCCTGGAATGATAGAATGACCTGAGATGGGAGGAACCCTAAAGATCATCTCATTCCAACCCCCTGCCAAGGGCAGAGAAATCTTCCACTAGGACCAGGTTGCTCCAAGCCCCATCCCACCTGACCTGCAACACTGGCAGGGATGGGGCAGCCATGGCTTCTCGAGGCGTGGATGGTGCTTTGGGGATGGGGCTTCACCAAAGCCAGCAGATGTAATTCCTAGGCATGGTCACAGGCCAGGTATCCATCCAAGCCCCCCTCTCCAGGCTCCCACTGCAGCTCATGGAGAAATCTTCAGGCAGCCAGTGGAGGCTGCCTTGGTTCCTCTCCCCGGAGCAGACTCCTACGTGTAGGCGTGGGAGGAGATGAGCACAATCCCAGCCAGGCAAAGCTCCTCTTTTCTATCCTTACTCGACCCTAAACTCACACACAGCTCCCACTCTGGGAGGTTTCCTCAGCTGATCCTCTCCTCTCCTGCCTCTCTGCTCTCTGCCCTGGAGGTGCCTCATTTGGGACTGTGGCACTCCCTGGGTTCTCAGCAGGACAAAGGATGGCGTGCTGGTGCTGAGGGCACACAGGGTCTCCTCATGCATGACAGCATTTTCTCACTGAAAACAGACCTTTTGGTGCAAGACAGAGATGGGAACAAACACCTGAGCACAGCAGTTCCTCTTGCAGCAAAAGCACCGGGCCCAGCAAAGGTGGGAGAGAGTTGGCGATGGATTCCCACAGGGTTTCACTGAGTGATGGGTCTCAAATTGCATTAGTGAATAATATTGTCCCTAGAGGCCTCAAAATCAAGAAATCCTGGGAGTGAAAGGACCACAGGGACCAAAATCCACCTGGCAGCTCAGTGACAGCTCCACTTGCTCTGGCATTGACTCTGAGGCACAGTCTGTGGTCTCCTGCAAACTCAGCTGGAGTCTGATAAATCCTAACAAAACCCAACGTCTAATCCAACATTGCTGGGGGTGTTTAGCCTGGAGAAAAGGAGGTTCAGAGGGGATCTTCTGGCTCTCTCCAACTCCCTGAAAGGAGGGTGGAGCCAGCTGGGGATCAGGCCCTGCTCCCTGGAACAAGGGACAAGACAAGAGGAATCTGCCCCAAGATGTGCCAGGGGAGGTTTAGGGTGGATATTAGGAAAAAAATTCTTCATGGAAAGGGTAGTCAGGCAATGGAACAGGCTGCTCAGGGAAGTGGTGGAGCCTCCATCCCTGGAAAGGCTTAAAATCCCTGTGGATGTGGCACTTGGGGACATGGTCAGTGGTGGCCTTGGCAGTGCTGGGGGAATGGTTGGACTCAATGATCTCAGAGGGTTTTTCCAACCTTAACAACTCCATGAACTAATGTAGGATTCAGTGATGTTTCCAAGCTGTGAGGAGCACTTTGGAGCTGCTCCCGCTTTCCTCCAAAAGAGTCTGAGCATCCCAACTCACCACAGAGAGGAGCCCGGCTGCCAGGGCCTGTCCTGCCTCTGGCAGACAAGGAGTGGTGGAGGTGGAGCAGGGGCAGCACAGCTGGGTTTGCTGTGCCATCTGCACAGCTGCCAGCCCTCTTCTTTTGGCAGCAAGAGAGCACCTCCAAGTCCCACATGCTCTCATGTCTTAATCTGCTTGACTGGAGCTGCGGGACTGGGAATCGAGGCGGCTGCGCGGGACGACACCAGGGAATTCTCCCTCCCGCCACCCCGGCCGGTACTGCCGGTTCTCTTTGATGCCAGAAACCTTTGAGAATTTCAGCCCAGGGAAGAGGTGTTTATTTATTTATTGGAAAAGGCAGCACGTGGAAAGGCAAGCAGTGGGGAACAGCTGTTCAGACCACGCCTTAGAAGTCCCCAGGCTGTTGCCTGGATCATAAGAGGTGCTTCAACCAAGGCCAAGCATCTCCCCAAGCTGCTCTACACCCTTTGCAGCTCTCAGGCAATGCCAGAGCATGGTATGTTTGGGATTCCTGAACTCCAGGAAACCCCCAGGTTATCACCACAGTTAAGGAAGTACCATGAAGTTTCTTTGTCAAGCTGGATCCCAAGGTTTGTGGCTTCCCATGGTTCAGGTAAGTTCACACACCATCAGGAAGGGACACAGGTCCGGAGGCTATGCCAAAGCCTAGAGGGATTGTAAGGAGAGGAGCCTGCTTGTTTTGAGGGGAGAGAAATCTCTCTGCCCACACACAAAGAAATAGAGCTGCAGAACACTTTGAAAGCTGCTAAACTTCCCTCCTGGGAATTTCTCCCCAGGTTTGAGTTTTTCCTTTTGAAAGTAAAAAGCACATTTTTGTGGCCACAGAATCACATGATGGGACTGTTCCCACATCAAAAGGTTTCAAAACTCACTTAAAAAAAAAAAAAGATTAATTTAATAATAATATTTGTAGTTTGCAGAGCAACTTATTTATCACAGAATGGTTTGGGTTGGAAGGGACATTAAAAACCATCTAGTTCTGACCCCCTGCCATGGGCAGGGACGGTTTCCACTATCCCAGGTTGCTCCAACCTGGCCTTGGACACTTCCAGGGCTGGGGCAGCCACAGCTTTCCTGGGCAACCTGTGCAAGGGCCTCACCACCCTCAGAGCCAAGAATTTCTTCCCAGTATCTAATTTAAATGATTTCATACATCACATCCAGCCTCAACCCCAGTGTCCACATATGCCTCTCTAAATGCTCTGTTCCTGGTGCACACTGGGTTCCTCCTGCAGGAATCAGGCTGGGCAGCTCCAAATGTCACCAAGTGCTTACAAAGGAAACGACTGCACCTTGAAAGCATCTGAGTATCCATGAGAGTCATTCAGTCCAGAGGAGAGGCTGGTATTTGGGCTGCAGATGGAGAACAATTATGTCAAGAGCATGGTTCAAACCACTGCTGTTTAAACAACCTCCTCCAGGCAGCTTTGGTAAACATAAATGCCAGAAAGAAGGTCCTGTGCTGCCCACAGAGAGGCTCTGAAGTCAGTAGATGACAGTAATGGGTCATCCGGGCTCCTCTGCTTGTGCTTCTCAACCTCTCATAAAGGAGAGCTGCTCAGGGACATGCTGAGGGAACACAGCCTGGCTGGTACTCCTGATCCAGAAATATGCTGCTGTAAACCCTGGATAGGATTCCTTGGAGTAACCTGTCCAGTGGAAGGTGTCCCTGCCCATGGCAGGGTAGATGGACTAGATGATCTTTAAGGTCCTTTCCAACCCAAACAATCCTGTGATTCTATGAATTAAGGCTCAGCCTTAACACAAAACATGCAGTGATGTTTAAATGAAGCTTAACCCTCCCCTCCTCTTGGTCCCTCTATTTCTCCTCCCAGCCCTCAGCAGGAAGAACATCCTTGACCAGAAGCTCTGCAAAAACAGAATCACAGAATGGTTTGGGTTGGAAGGCACCTTAAAGGGACCATCTCGTTCTACCCTGCCATGGGCAGGGAAACCTTCCACAATCCCAGGTTGCTCCAAGCCCTGTCCAACCTGGCCTTGGACACTTCCAGGGATGGGGCAGCAACAGCTTCTCTGGGAAACCTGTGTCAGTGCAGAGCTGGATGCACATCCCATAAAGCACAGCCTCACTCTTGTTAAGCTCCAGCATATCATTATTATTTTAAGTGGCCAAACTTGTGTGCTTGAAATACCTTTATTAGATTTCACTCGCTCCCCTGGTGCCAGACTCTGCCTGGTTTAACAGGTCCAGCTCTGAATTTATGAGCGGCCAACGGCAGCTTTAGCACCACACAGCCTTTTTCATTACTGTCTGAAGGTATTTCCTCTTGATCCAAAACTCCCTGTGGCCTGGAGAGATGCCGGAGAAGGGAGAGGAGGGAAAAATTCTGAGTCATAAGCACAGACAGGTCAGAACACAGAGCTGCTGAGCTTGCAGCACAGACACACCGACTCCCAGACACACAGCGACTCTTACCTGCCTTGATCTTTGCAAATCAGAGCCCAAATTGAAGTGGATTGAGCTGCCTGCTGGGATTAAACAGACTCCCTGGCTCATCTGTGCCCCACAGTGCAGGAAACATTCGGTCCTGAGGGCAGGAAAACCTTCCTAAGTGTGGAGATGGTGCCTGAGGGGATTGGAGGGAGTTTGAGGGGATGCTGAGAGCTCATGCAGAAACAAGGAAAAACAAGGATTGAAGGCCAGTAGTTTTGTCTACTCATTTCACATTTGTAAAACAGAAAAGATCCACTTTGGATCTTCCACTTCCTAATGAGGGGAAGCAGAGGGGCAGCACCGGTCTCTGTGAGCAGTGACAGGACCTGAGGGAAAGGCTGGAGCTGTGCCAGGGGACGTTTGGGGTGGGTGTTAGGAAAAGGTTCTTCCTCCAGAGGGTGGTTGGGCACTGAACAGGCTCCCCAGGGAATGGGCACTTCCCAAGGCTGCCAGAGCTCAGGGAGTGTTTGGACAACACTCTCAGGACAGGGTGGGATTGTTGGGGTGCCCTGTGCAGGGCCAGGAGTTGGACTGGATGATCCCTGTGGGTCCCTTCCAACTCAGGATATTCCATGATTCTGCAAATTATGGGGAGGTGGAACCTGTTCCTGGAGGGGCTGGTGCTGCAGACACAGCCTTCGTTACCTGACGGTGCCTAACGAGGCCTCAGGACCTCTCTGGAGAGCTTCAGGAATTATTAGGGCATTTTGTTGTCACTGGACAACACTGGACTATTTTGGACCTGTAAAATTGCACTTGGACAAGCAAAGGCTGTTTGTGTACCCTAAAAATGGAGGCAGAAGCTTCAGCCAACCAAGGGCTGTGAGAACTCCAACTTCCCCTCTCTGAGCAGGTGACTGGGCTGTTCCAGGCACTAAATGTGCCAGAGGGAAGTCTGAGCACCCCTGCAGAAGCCACCAGCTTCAAACTAGTGAGACAAACCCAGACAGTGAGATCCACAGCAAGGGGTGGAAATAACAGGCTGATAGTAAATAGAATAAATTAATAAATAAATACCATAAATAAAATTGGTAGGGTGAGCGACCTGAGGGAGAAGAGAAGGCTCTGGGGAAACCTTAGAGCCCCTTCCAGTGCCTAAAGGGGCTCCAAGAGAACTGGGGAGGAACTTTGGACAAGGGCCTGGAGGGACAGGACAAGGGGGAATGGCTTCCCACTGAGGACAGGGAGAGATGGGATATTGGGAAGGAATTGTTGGCTGTGAGGGTGGTGAGGCCCTGACACAGATTGTCCCATCCTTGGAAGTGTTCCAGGACAGGCTGGATGGAGCTTGGAGCAACTTGGGTAGTGGAAGATATCCCTGCCTATGGCAAGGGGTGTAATGAGCTTTTTTTTCTTTTCCAAATCAAACCATTCCGTGATTCTGTAACAGAATCCCAATTTCTGAAAGCACTGCAACCTTCCATAACTGAAGCCAATACCGTGGCCAGTGCCTATTTTAGAGCACATAATTCAGTTCCAATAATTTCCAATACTGGTTTTCTTTCTTTTTAATTGCAACTCCACCTTTGGGATTAGTGCTTTTATTTTACGATGGGATATTAAGAGGAAGCAGCCAGTTCTATTTTTTTGTTTTCAGAAGGAATAGATTAAATCATTAAATACACACAAGCACAGGAAACACAAGAAACTCTCAGCCATTATCCCATGAAGACAATGCCAATGCAAACACTGTAATAAAATATTCTTCACTGAAATCAACACTAATTTTCCGAGGCAATCAAATCTATTCCTGTGATCCCTCCTCCCAGGGAAAACAGCCAGCATGGCTAAATTCAGATCCATGTGGCTCCATGCTTAAATTTGGCTCAGACATGCTGCAAATCAATGACTCCAGAAAGGTTTTCTAAGGAAAAATTCCCGATGGGCAATGTTTGCTACAGCCCATGGCACTACTCCTGACACAGCAGCAGAGACTATGGAGCTGCATCGATCCAGGGCTCCAGGAAGGCTGAAGATTCCAGTTACAGACTTGTTGAGGCCACTTGGAGCTGGTTGTGTGTGTCCAAGGGGAGCTCAGCCATGAGGAAAACTCCCAAATGATGCTCCAGAAACAGCACAGAGTCTTTCTCAGTTTCCTTCCCAGTGCTACAGAGAAGAAGGATGAGTTGTTAGAAAGGGACAGAGCAGGTGATCGGTAACCCAGGCAACATGAGGACATGAGACATGGGGTATTTTGGGTTGGGACACCTAAAGACCACCTAGTTACAACCCTCTCAGTGAATATCTTCATCTAGAACTGCTTCCTCAGAGCCTTGTCCATCCAGATCTTCAATGTTTCCAGGAATTAGGGACCTACCACCTCTCTGAGCAACTAGAATGGTCCTTCCCCAGCTGCCTGCAATTCGTGAACTACCCACGCCAAGGACTGTGCTCATTTCTCACCAACACCCTCCCTTGTTTCCAGAAAGCTGTTGGTGCCTCTCTCTGATGTCCCTTCATTCTTACATGAATG
The DNA here is from genome assembly GCA_013399895.1 of Serilophus lunatus. Classification (NCBI taxonomy): domain Eukaryota; kingdom Metazoa; phylum Chordata; class Aves; order Passeriformes; family Eurylaimidae; genus Serilophus; species Serilophus lunatus. The sequence continues at coordinate 1,333,409 of VXBA01005352.1, forward strand.
AATGTCCCAAGGTATTTTAAGGTTGCTACAAACCCTCCATGATTTCTTAAAGGATCTTGCAGCACAGTGTCCTCAAGCCCAGCAGTTCTAAAACCATGGCAAAATAACAGAATCATAGAATTACACAGGGTAGGAAAGGCCTTTAAGATCATCAAGTCCAACCATCCCTCAGCACTGCCAAGGCCACCACTAACCCACGTCCCCAGGTGCCAAATCCACACGGCTTTTAAATCCCTCCAAGCTTGGCGACTCCACCAGTTCCCTGGCAAGCCTGTGTCAGGGCTGGACAACACTTTTGGTGAACAAATTGCTCCTTATATTCAATCTAAACCTTCCCTGGGGAACTTAAGGCTGTTTCCTCTTGTCCAGTCCTTTATTACCTTTATTACCTTTATTATCTGGCTCTACCCTCCTGTCAGGGCGTTGGAGGAGCCAGGTCCCCCCTGAGCCTCCTTTTCTCCAGGCTGAGCCCCCCCCCAGCTCCCTCCTGGTGCTCCAGCCCCTTCCCCTGTCCTGCTTTCAAAACACATCCAACCTTTTTACAGCCCAATTCCCAAAATCCTACAGAGCAGGGAGGGGTGATGGTTTCTTGGCTCTGCAACATCACCAGGCTCTGAAACTGCCCAGCACCTCCAAAACAGGGGCTGGATCATTTCTCCTCTCCTTCTCTATGGCACAGGATCAATTAACCTCTGCCATGGCTCCTCCTGTGAATCACTTCAGAGAGGTAACAGTTAAACTACTTCATAGGAAGTGGTTTTAAAAATGCCCTGCTCTGCATAAGATGAGTTTGCCACAGAGAAGGGGGAAAAGAATCAAGCATGTTCAGCATCTTATAGATTAATCCTAGGCCCAGAGCCAGGATAATTACTGCCAGAAGGAATAAAAGTAACACAAATACAGGTTAATGCACAGAGGGTCCCGTTTTGGAGGTTTTAACACATCACCAGCTCACAGGCAGATTTGTACATTTAATTATAGGAAGATTATAAAACCAGGTAATACCCAGGGGTCGTGAAAATAATTTTACTGTAGTGATGAGAAGCAAACAAAATACCCAAAAAAAACCTCCCTCAAACATTTTAAATCAAGTAGGGCAACTGATGGATGTCCTGGAGCCCTTCCTCAGGATTCAGCCCAGACTGCTGCACACGCAGCATCCGCCACAACCTTCCAGAAATGCCATTTCCAAGGGACAGGAGATAAGTCATTCTGACAGCCCTGTGACCTCTCAGCACTGATTTACTTAAAAAACATCTTAGGTTTTTTTTATAAAAGGTGCTCCTGATCTGCTCAAAGCTTTGTTGGGGTGGAGGAGGACAATGCCAAACCCATCTTGGCTGAGCGGGTGACGTGAAATCCCTGAATATGCTGCTTCCCATCAGGATTAATGGCATTTTCTGCCAAGAACAGCTTTGGGGGAAGAGGATGGTTCCCTGTCCATGGCAGGGAGTTGGAATGAGATGATCTTTAAGGTCCCTTCCAACCCAGATTCACAGAATCTCTGATTCTATGATTAAATATCACTGGGATAGATTTAAGCTCATTCTTCTCAGGGAAGGAATAGCATAGGTTGTCCAAGCAGCTCAGCATGGGAAAACATGGATATTCTCTGCCATCCAGGCTACAAGAGTGTTAAAAACTCTCTGCCTTTTCTGAATGTTGCACTCTTTAAGAAAAATTAAATATTACTACAAGTAGGTATAAAGCACAGGCACAGGGCAGGAACAGAGAGAAGGATTCACTTCTGGGATCTCTTGGGCTTCCCACAGACCCCCTTTGAAACTTGAAATTTTAACTCCTGACCTATAAACCAATTTCTTTTTGTGTATAAACCATATTGTACATGTATTTCTGGCCTATCCAGTACTTTCTGATCCAGAAGGCAGCTCCTGAAGGGTCCCCAGGAGTGATGAAGGTGTGAACCCACCACGGCTCTGACCAAGATTTTGTCAGTCCAGCAAAGCACACTCATTTTTAAATGCATCATTTGGGGATTTAAAAGGGCTCATGGGCTGCACTGCTCTGCTGGTCTGTTGCCCTGATCCTTGGAGTGTGTGAGGAGAAAACCTTGGGAATGCTGAATGCCTGTAAAAAGGCACTTCAAAGAATCACAGACAAGGATTCTTTCAGCTTGAAAATACATATTTATTAAAAATAAAACTTATGCGTTTACAAATGTGACAAATAAAACGTAATGCATTTAAAAAAAAAACAACCAGGATTGACCATTAAACCTCTGGAAAACAGTATCAGGAGCCTCCTCCTTGCCTTGATTAGCATTAGTTCTGCACACGTGGCTCTTGTAATCCTGTTTCACACCAGTTGTTTCCCTGCACAACATTCCACACTGGACACTACAAGGCCTTTTCATATGTAAATACATTCCACAGCTTGAAAACCTACACAAACAACACCCAGAGCTGTCTGCAACAGCGTGGCTCAAATATGTATCTCTCAGCCGAGGGTGTAGTGAGCACCTAAAATAGCACGGGGACGATAAGGATCCAAGTGCCTCTGGAAGCTTTATCCCACCAAGCTCTGACGCTGCATCCACGGCACGGGGATGGAACGGGACACAGCCATGGGAATGCAAATTGAATCTGAGTATCAAGTGAGTGGCACTAAATCAGAGGCCCCAGCACTCGCTGCTGTGCAGACAGAGCCCAGTCCCCCGAGACGTGTAAAACTGGATTAGACATGAACTTCAAACCCGGTGTGATGCGGAATAATCCTATGCTGGCAGAAAGGGATCAAAGCTAATTTCTCTAACTTGCTTAATCTTCTGCGGAGATGTCTGAACTCGGGAGACACACCAGGCTGGGAGTTAAAGCCTTGCTCCTTTAGAGGGCTCAGCAGTGGCTCAGGGAGAACACAGCACATTAAATATCCTGGGAATGGAGTTACTCCTGACAGGGTTTTAGAAAATCACAGAATCACAGCAGGGGTTGGGTTGGGAGGGACATTAAAGAATATCCAGTTTCAACTCTTGACACTTTCACTATCCCAGGTTGCTCCAAGCTCTGTCCAATTTGGTCGTGGACACTTCCAGGGATGGGGCAGCCACAGATAATCTGGGAAACCTGTGCCAGGGCCTCCCAACCCTCACAGCCAAGAATTTCTTAAAATCTCAACTAAATCCCTCCTTCTACAGCTTAAAGCCATTCTCCCTTGGCCTGTCACTGCTTGCCCTTGTCAAAAGTCCCAGTTTATTTCATGAAAGCTTCTCTGCTAAAAGAAGCCTCATTTGCTCCATGTGGGCATTTCCATCCCACTTCTGAGATAACTGAGATTGAAAACTCCTTGGCCAAACCTCCCTCTCCCCTCTCCTTTCTCTATGGCAGCTCCTCTGGGTCTTTTTCTGTCCTGGGATGGTTCCATTTTCTCTCAGAACACACCATGGTTTACATGATTGGATACTGGGAAGGAATTCTTCCCTGTGAGGGTGGGGAGCTTTCCCAGAGAAGCTGTGGCTGCTCCATCCTTGGAAGTGTCCAAGGCCAAGTTGGAGCAACCCTTGGAGCAACCTGGGATAGTGGAAGGTGTCCCTGACCATGACAGGGGGGATGGACTAGATGATCCAAACCACACCATGATTCTCTGTTTGTGTATGTGGATACACCTCACCTGGACGCAGCAACTTAAAATAACCCAAGTGAACAACAACAAAAAGATAAATCCACTCGTTCCCAACATCAAATGAAACACCTTGATCCAAGCACTGGAACATCTCACCACCCATAAAAACCTTTCAGACCTAAAAAAAAAAAAAAAAAGAAAAAAAAAGAAAAAATTAAATAAATAGCAATGCTCAAATATTAACCAAACCATTACCTATCAATTAAAGCTTAAATGGTGAAATAAAAATTGAAATACTGCTTTAGACCAACAGGAACTGAACCACTTGACAAAAACCTGCCACTAAGTACAACAGGTATATTTTTCCACGGGGTGTACTCTCATGTTCCCATTTATTAGTGGAAAAAACTCAGCAGAACTGGAGGAATATAGTATTTTCTTGACAAAAATAGAACTTCTAGGACTACTGATCACAGGGCTCAGACCCAGGATAAGGTGTTGCATTTGAGCAACCTGGTTTAGTAGAAAGTGTTTCTGCCCATGGCAGAGGATTGGAGTGAGATGAACTTTAAGGTGCCTTCCAACCCAAAACATTCTGGGATTCTACGGAAACAAAAAGCAGCTTCCCTGCTGCATGGCCAACACCATCCTGCTGCAGTCTACTTTGAGGTGTAAATCGACTCTTACACTGCCATCTCAAAAAGATCCTGCTGGATAAAAAGCACAAAAAGTGAAGTACAAAGAGGCTGGATCACCTCAAATAACGATCAGCCATAAGTGGATACATTATAGCACAGACATGTCTCTGCTTTGTTAAATATTAATTTAAGTGGACACATTTAAAAAGACATATACTTAAAATATGGATAAGCACTTTTGGGTTGAAGACAGCAACTCTTGTCAGTTAAGTAAGAGAGGAACAGCTCAGAGGAGAGCAGAAGGAAGGATTTCATGCAAGGAACAGTCCAAGGATGAGAAAAATATATGCTACAGTATCCTGATACAATTCCCACGTGCATATACGTATGTGCATTCAGGGCAGCTTCTAAATGAATTCCTTTCTTTAAAATCTTGAATTGCAAGCCAAGTCATATGATAAATTGCTGTCCTTCAGAACTGCAGGATTACTCAGCTTTCAAAGATTACTCTTGTGTGGAGTAACACTCTGCTAAAACAGACACTCAAGCTGAAACAAGCACGAATTTGGCTGCAACTCGAAGCAGGCAGCGTTAGTGGCATGAGTCTGTCACTTCAAAATGTGGAGAGACTTCTTTGAAAAGCTTCATACACACCCCCTAAATACACCCTGTGCCAAAACACAGCAAATACTCTCTGTAGTAGCTCAATCTGTAAAGCTGCCTTTCTTTTTTTCTCCTTCTTCCTTGAGTTCCAGCCCAAGGAGTACTTGGGAATGCTCTGACAAACACACTCAGCTGTGGGGGGAAGGATCAGCCTGAGCACATGCCTGCCTTGTTCCCTCCACTGGGGATAATTTACAGACAAATTTGGTACATTTGCCAATTATCTGCCTCTACAAAACTTTTATTTCAATCTCAGTCATGGAATCCCAGAATGGATTGGGTTGGAAGGGACCTAAAGCTCATCCAGTTCCAACCCACCCTGCCATGGGCAGGGACACCCTCCACTCTCCCAGGTTGCTCCAAGACCCCTCCAACCTTGAGCCTTGACCACTTCCAGGGATGGGGAATCTACAACTTCTCGTGCAGTTTTTTGCTGCCTGAACTCCTCTCCTCTCCTGAAGCATTTTTGGAGGAATTACAGGATACCCAGCACTACGAAATCCAGGAAACCCCACGGAAAATTAAAGAGGAGCTTTGCAAAGAAGCAGCAGTTGTGTCTGAGGACAAGCAGAGGGGGGACAGCACAACAGAAGCCTTTCTTTTTCTCGTTACCATTTTGTTGGAAGTTTTCCAGCCCGTTGATCTCCTACAGCACCTTCAATGATGAAATCAGGTGACGTCAAAACAACCCCAATCCTGCCTGAATGCTTCCTTCTCTTTCATTTAAGCTAAAAACAAAGACACACACATGGGATGATTATGAAATGGCAGGCACAAGAAACTGAAAAAATAAAGATTGACTGTGGATTATCATGAATGGTAAAAGCAAATTAATAAATCTTAAATTATGAATAAAATGTATATACACTAAAATATATATACATTGGAATAAATGGCATGTCAAAAACATATAATGGAAATAACAGCTAAAAAACCCATGTTATCTTTCCAACAGATCACAGAAATGAATAAAAACCTGTTTACAGGAACCTAAACACTGCCAAGGTGTATTCCCAATTTTTTCCCACCAGCTACAAAGCTGCAATTATGATCATCTCAGATACAAACAACATGTTTGTGGAGGGGGGTGAATTATCAGTGGCTTGTTTGTCACCCTGAATTACCTGCCCTGTGTGTGTACACAAGCAGCAGCTTAAACATTCAAAGGAATTGTCTCCAAGAAAAGCCATCTTCATTGGTATTGTCCCCAGTTTCACGGCCAGGGCAGCAACACAGCCGGGCTGAGTGTCAGCACAGGGCCCCCACTTGGAGGAATCCACACTGACACGACAAGCACTAATCCTATTATTTCCTTAAAGGCATCTGAATAGGCATTTTCCAAGTCCTGCTTCTTATTGTGAGTTTAACCCGTGTGTTAATTCTCTTACTGAGATCTCAAGCTGCTTTCTCTAGAATCGGGGATTTAGGGGAATCAAATCCCTTCTATTCAATTTCCTACTTAAGAGACAAACCTTTCAAAATTAAACTTGCAGGCTGTTTGCCTTAAAAACATCACTCCTCTTTCCAAGGGAAATATCTCTAAAGCCCGTTTTAAGCACAGAGAAAAGAAGTTTTTAGCATATCTTAAGTTTAAACCTGACAGCAGTTTGGGCAGCTGCCTTGAAATAAGAACCAGGATGGCAGAAATACATTATGGGGAACATTTTCAGGTGATTTTCAGGTGATTTTAGTGCCAACCAACCAGTGCTTCAATAGAGTAAATTATTTCCTGTTGTGATTCTCCTTCAATAAACCACAATCCCAGAATGGTTTGGGCTGGAAGGGATCGTAAAGCTCATTTCATTCTTCCCCCTGCCACGGGCAAGGACACGTTCCAACCATCCCAGGTTGCTCCAACCTGGCCTTGGACACTTCCAGGGATGGAGAATCCACAGGTTCTCTGGGCAATGTTCAAAGGTGATCAAGTGGGGGAAAACTTGGGCAAAATCTGACTCCTTGTAGATGTTTCCCTTGGCTGATGGAATTTTTGAGCACAACATGCTCAAGGGAGTTTTCTGCAATCAAATATTAAAATATGAAGCACTATGAAAACAAACCTCTGACTCTACACACACTTCCTGTGCTTTTCTAGCAAAGCCACAACAGCAGATTTGCTGTGGGTCCGCAGGAACTTATAGGTGGCATATTAAATATTGATTAAAAATAAATCCAAATAATTAGGCTTAAATTTTAATACCCGTGTACGTTTCTCTATAATTCATCACAAACGTTTTCTAAGGTTCCACGAGAGGCTCTGGGTTTAATTTTAATTATGCATTTATTACATAATTCACCAAATTCAGTAATGTGCACTGAGTCTCCCAGCCATTCAAGTGAGTAACGAGATTTATCAGCCCAGTTTGTCACACAACAAACAGGATTCAGAGCGGCTACAAAGGCGGGTGATGAAAGATACATGGAGGGAGGGAAGAACCAGCAGCAGCTTTATTTCCATGTAATAATGCTAATAATATGCAAATAATTCCCCATGTTAATGAACACTTGAGATGAATGCCACGTTCCAAACGGGGATGGCACGCGGAACGCTCGCGCTGAAAGAGGGAACGTGGCAGCTCAGCTGCTGGGAGAGTTCCAAGCTCTTTTTCAAGCTGGGAGGTTTTGATTGAGGGCACCACTGAGCATCCATTTTCATCCAGAGGGTGGTCAGGCACTGGAACAGGATTCCCAGGGAATGGGCACTTCCCAAACCTGCCAGAGCTCAGGGAGTGTTTGGACAATTAAGGCACAGGGTGGGATTGTTGGGGTGTCCTGGGCAGGGCCAGGGGTTGGACTGGATCATCCCTGTGGGTCCCTTCCAACTCAGGATATTCCGAAATTCCATGACCTCCACCTGCCTGAAATGGCACTGTGACATAGCACAAGGCACCTTAAGGTCTTCAAGCTCCTTTAAACAATCTCATCAAAGACACCTCAACAATGTGCGTGATTTCCAAAATACACACACCTCCAGGGACCTCCATCCTGCCTCTGGAAAACACCTCTCAGGGGTCAGACAAGACCAAAACCTCCAGTGGTCTGGAATTTGCTCTCCCAAATACCTCTGGTGACTTTTCAAAGTTGCATTTGGAAGTTTCTCCTGAATCCCTGCAATTATTAGAAGAGTCAGTCTTCCTGTCCTTCAACAAACATCTTAAATATTTTTTTTATTGCTCCCAAAGCTTTTGCCAAGTTCCCCCCTTTCAAAGTGACCCCTGGACACTGGGCATGTGCTCAGAAGTCAGTGATATCAGGTATTACAGCAACATTACCTGCCATGCTTTGGCATGATGTTCTCCTGGGAACTCAAATACTTAAGGCTTAAGACTTGCACCCTCCTCCCAAGGCAGCACCATCCCCTGTCTGCAGCATCCCTTCCCACGTTCTCACTTGAAACCCACTTTCTTCTTTCCTTCTTAGACATCCCTTTCATTCAACTTCCCACATCCACATATCCTCTCTGATTTCCAGAGAGGAAATTTCTATCTCCTCTCTCAACAAAGCCTTAGGAAAAGCACGGACTCTCAGGGTGACTCCTCCCCCTGCTCTCTAACACCCAATGTGGGGCTCAGAGACACCACAGGACCTTGAGTCCTGCCTGCAGCTGAGACCCTTCCTACCCCTCTTCACAGAACAACTCGAGCTGGAAAAGACCTCCAAGGTCTTTGAATCCAACCTGTGCCCAAACCCCACCTTGTCACCCAGCCCAGAGCACTGTCCAGTCATTCCTGGAAAACCTCCAGGGATGAGAACTCCACCATCTCCCTGGGAAGCCCCTTCCAATGCTTGATGTGCAACCTGAACCTTCCCTGGAACAACCTGATGCTGTTTCTTCTTGTCCTGTTGCTTGTTCCTTGGGAAAAGACATCAACCCTCACCTGGCTCCACCCTCCTGTCAGGGAGTTGTAGAGAAACAGAAGGTCCCCCTTGAGCCTCCTTTTCTCCAGGCTGAGCCCCCCCAGCTCCCTCAGCTGCTCCTCACATGACTTAACTCCCTAGACCCTGAGTTCCCATGGAACACAAAGGCTTAAAATCCAAGAAGTTCACCCTGATGCTGAATGGGGTGGTAGACCCTCCTCTGCTCTCATCCTTGGGGAAAGGAGACAGTGTGAACCTCTCCTTTCTCGGGCACAGGAGGATCTGCACAGAAGAGAGGCCTGTAAATGACAGAAAAACCTTCCACTGCTCTGCAGTTCCCTCCTGGGGTCCAGAGCAGTCAACTGTGAGCCAGGAGCCCCCGGGACCCCAGGCTTCATTAGGTCTGGCGCTCCCAGCACTGCTCAGGAGACATCCCAACTGGAAGTCAACAAAACAGGCCTTTACCAGCCTCCCCCCTATGGAATCCACAGCTCCAGTGCTATCAGAGGACTTAAGTGTGAAATCACAGGCCCTTTAAATACTTTGCTGTATTTGCCTTCGGACACAGAGGGAAATGTGCTGCTCTCCCTGTGAGGTGGGAGCAGCAGAGTGAGGATTTTTTCAGCAACAGATCCAACACCAGCAGAGCTCCTCACTCACTGAACACACAGCCACTGTCTGAAGTGAAAAATAAACTCAATCCACAATTTTTCTTACAAGAAGTCTTTAGACACTGGGTGACAGTGGGCTGTAAGCAGGTATTTACTGAAAAATATCAACGCTGCTGCAGGAAAGAAACTCTGAAGCAGGAAAAACACAGAGACTGTTCTGTACACATTGAAATGCACCATTTTCAAAATAAAGGGAGTAAGTTTGACTGTCCCCATGACCCAGAAAGAACCAGCCCATCAGTCAGCAGGATTATAGAATCATTGCTCTGGGTGGGAAAGGACTTTAAAGCTCATCCAGTTCCACCCACTGTCATGGGCAGGGACACCTTCCACTACCCCAGGTTGCTCCAAGCCCTGTCCAACCTGGTCCTGAACCTGGATAGGGTTAGACTGGATACCAGGAAGAAATTCCTCACCATGAGGGTGGGGAGGCCCTGGCAACAAGTTGGGCAAAGAAGCTGTGGCTGCTCCATCCCTGGAAGTGTCCAAGGCCAGGTTGGAGCAACCTGGGATAGTGGGAGGTATCCCTGCCTGTGGCAGGGGGTTGGAAGTCTTCAAAGTGCTTTTTCAAACTGTTCATTCATCATTCCAAATAAAATAAAAGAATATGGACAAAGAAGCAACCAGAGCAACACGTCTGAACTCCCAGGAGGGGAAACACCACTTAATAAGGGAGTTTTGTGGGCAGCACCAGAGCTGGAAACCTTTAGTTTGGCCTCTACAACCAGCACTTCAAACACTGTTGACACAACAGAATGTGGCTCAATTTCAAGCACTGTTGAGGTTGAGTAATTTCAAACACCTTTTAATGTTTGTAGATAGTCCAGAGGGAAGTTGCCTGAAAAGATCTCCAAGGCAGCCAGGTGGAAACACACACAGACCCCTGTGAATCATTACAGTGCCAGGCAGGAGGGAGGGGAAGAGACTGAGGAGGGAAAAGCAGGAAGGTGAAGATCCAGACTTCCAGCTAAACTGCTTAAAGCCTTGATTTATGTCCAGCACCTCCATCACAAGTTTACAGTGTGCCCTGGGCAGCAGTAACAGTCCAGTTCCATCAACCCAGACTGGTTCTCCAAAGGTAAAATCCGAAGCCTAATTCATACATCTCTTTCTTCTCATGGCATGAATACTCGCATTAGAGGGACATCACTCCCGTTTTCAGCATCTTCTAAATCAAACCCATGGCTCAAATCAGGTTCTCTGGATACACATTTCTCGATACTGCTGGTTGCTGAACATCTTCATTTTAACAGAATTTTCCTCCAGTTCACAGGCATTACAGAGAGCTGGAAAATCTTTAAGGTTGGAAAAGACCTTTAAGATCAAGTCCAACCATCCAACTGCTGAGGCCAAGCCAGTATCCCAGCAAGGAATTTAGGACAACAAACAGTAAACACAAACCAGCACCTTGGGTTTGTGTGGTTTTGTGGTCACTCATATTATGAGGATTCAGAAAAGGAAATCTGTCCCGAGAATGTCCAGGGAAACACATCTATTTCTGGATGCCCTATTTGAACAGGGCTCCTGTGCAAATGTGTCTGGGAATGCCACTAACTCATCAGTTATTATGTCACAGCCAACAATTCCTTCCCAATATCCCATCTCTCCCTGTCCCTCCATTCCTTGTCCCAAGTCCCTCTCCAGCTCTCCCGGAGCCCCTTCAGACTCTGGAAGGGGCTCTAAGGTCTCCCTGGATCCTTCTCTTCTCCAGGTGAACACCTCCAGCTCTCTCTACCTGTCTTCATGGAGATGGCTCCATTTTTGTGGTGGGAAGCAAACCACAGCAGGATTGTCAGATCTGCCCTGGAACCAAGGATGGGTTCAACTGTGCAGCTCCACCCCGAGCCATCGGATCTGCCTGGGACATCTCCTGCTGGATCTGAGCACCTCTGGCAGTATCACTTCTAGATGGGAACAAAGTCAAATCCTTCCTGTCTTTTGCTTTCTTTGGAGATGATGTGGATCCAGACAGCCATCCCAAACAGGATCAGGAGGGTTTACGCTACACCTTGAGATAAAGCCACACTCCCAGCACCCTAAGGCAGTAAGTTTTATAATATTCCATGGGTAACGAATCAAAAAGACCCTCTCCCACGTCACCTTACAGAGGGAAGAAAACCTCAGAGGCTGCTGCACCAAACGAGCTCCAGAACTGCTGAAGATCCTCCTCCTAAGCCTGTCCTGACACTTAAAAACTCTCTCCTAGGGGAAGGGTTTCCTCAGTGCAACCAGGCAGAGCACAAACTACTCCACCAAGTCCCTCTTAATTTGCCATTTGCTCCTCCCCAGCAGAGGGAAGGAGTAACTCAGCACCGCTGTGGTGCTGTCACAGATGCCAGAAGGATTTTCCAGACAGACAGACTGCAAGTGCTGCCCTGCTGGGACACTGCACTCCACAGCAACAGCACATGAAGGGGATCATGATCCCAGCACTTGCTGTGGGAACATGACCAATAAATAGCTGTATTTCCAGCCTGATTTCTCCAGCTTCCACCATTTCAAATTTTGATGCAGATTCTTACTGTGAGCAAACTGATCACTGCCCAGGGAACTCTGTCCACCCAGCCCAGACACCACATTAGTTCACACAAGGCTGTGACATACAGACTTTTCCTTCAAAAAATGAGGAGTGTCAGGATTTTCACATCACTCTTCTGGAAAATCAGTGATTTTAACTCCCTCCCCTCCCATTTCACAAGAACCCCACTCTGTCAGGTGAAGTCACAGACCAGCCTGGCAGGTGGAAAAGGAGTTTTTCATCTGTTTTTAGGGTTGACATGGCTGGGAGAGCAAAAGAGGATCCCTCACTTGTTCAGGTTCCTCAGCAGCTTTCTACTGCCTGAATGCAAAGTAGTCTCAGCTGAATTTCCCTAATTCCTTCAAAGGCTCTCTTACATTCATCTCCTCAGATTAGACAGTAAATATGCTTTAAGAGAGCACTCTCTAACCCCAACAAGGCTATTTCAAAATAGAAGGCTTGACCAGCTGACCTCTGATTATCTTCAGCAGTTCACTCATCTGTCTCCAACACACAAATTCCAGCCTCAAAGCAACACTTCCTTAAGGTGTCCTAGCTGGATGTTAATAACCACAATGCTCTTCAGTTCCTTAAATGAACTGTTCCCAAGAAAGCTCAGTGAATGCTTAAACCCTTCTTGAAAGTCACCATGTCCCAGGAACCACAATATTTAAGGAGTGTTTCTGCTCTCAAGGGATAAATCAGCACCACCCCATCAAGATCTGCCTCACTGTCTCACACTTGCACAAGATTAGCCCAAATGAGATGAACACAAATCCTTAAATGTTAATTAACTCCCACATGGTGACTTCTGGAGGAAACCTTTCCAGTAACTCTGCTTTTTGTAGTGACAGTGTTTACAAAATTTGGGAGCTGTGAAGAAAACTGGAATTGCTCAATGGCAGCTTTCACCAAGTGCAGCACCTGCAAAGTGAAATTTGATAGGAAAAATTAGTGAAATGTTTGCCACCTCCAGAGGTGGAGCATCTCCAAGGCACTGGCATCATCCTCCAGCTCTTTCATGCCCTCCTCCTTCCCTGATACCTCTGGAACCATTCCATGTGGGCTGCAGGAGACATGGCATTCAGCAGGAAACTGAAGAGTTATCCCAAACCTCCTGGGGTACCACAAACTTGAATTTTGCCCTTCTGCCCGAGGTTATTTTAAGTCTCTCCCATTTTTAATTGCATTCAGGATTTGATTCATTCCAACCATGGAATCACAGAATGGTTTGGGTTGGAAGGAACCTTAAAGATCATCCCATCCCACCCCCTGCCATGGGCAGGGACACCTCCCACTGTCCCAGGTGGCTCCAACCTGGCCTTGGACACTTCCAGGGATGGGGCAGCCACAGCTTCTCTGGGAAACCAGTGCCAGGCTCTCCAGATACTGCCGTGCTCCTGATGGCTGCACACTCAGAGAGCAATTTCAGCTGTTCCAGCCCTCTAAAAGTGGTGTTCCACACTTTCCAGCCTGGCATCCAGGCTATTTAACACCCAATATAGACACCGTAGGCAGCTTTTGCATTTGATGGGCTTCCACTGAGTGCAAATTACAAGTCAGGTCTCTTTAGGTCCAAATCCGTCTCACTGTGCATTTGAAAGCACCCAGAGAGATCCTGATCCTGGCAGGGGTTGGAGACTGTTTTGATTACAAAAGAAGGGGGAGAAAAAAAAGCACAAATACGTCTTAAAGAAAGGGAAAGATGGAGCAGGAGCCTCCAAATGGATGCAGCTTTGTTAGAAACAGGAAAAACATCACGGGAGGAGGAAACCAGGGAACACCAGTTTGGGAAATAGAAGACCTGCAAGAGGGTGATTATGGCCTTGATTAACAATCCCTGCTCAGGGCTGGAGCACCAGTGAGCAAAGCCAGCTCTGGGAAGAGATGAAGGAAGGTAGGTGCTGCTTTCCAGGAGAAGTGAGCTACATCTGTTATCCACGAGGGAAGAGCGCAGAGCCCTCACTTGTGGAAGTGAACCTTGGCTCAGGAGTGACACAGTGCTGTGAGAGAGAAGGAAGCACCTACACCAAATTAATTACACCACCCTGATGAGGCTGAGGATACAGGAGTTATTTACTGTGTTTCACTCTGAATATTTGGAGGGTTTGTAATTTGAGGGGAAAAGGAGGATCCAAATTTAGAGTATAGCATGCTGGGGCACCCAGCTGGTTCAAAAAGAGCCGTGGACCTGGTCTTGCATCTTGGAATCCCAGTGATGCAGCTGGACCAAGGACACAGCAGTGAGGTGCCACCTCTGCCACCAGCAGTGTAAGGTCAGGTGTAATTCTGACATCCCTTCAGAGGGGAATGAGGTGTACTTGCAGCCAATTCCTGAGCTGATGCAACAAAATTCTCTGCTCATATTCATGACATGTCCTCCTGTGAAGAAACACTGTGTGATATCCCTGGAAGTATCCAAGGCCAGGTTGGATGGGGCTTGGAACAACCTGAGATAGTGGAAAGGGAGTTAGAATTGGATGAGCTTTGAGGTTCCTTCCAACTCAAACCATTCTGTGATATAACAGAGCAAATTCTCACCCTCCATCTTGAATTAAATCTAAGTATAAAGCAAAAGCAGCTGCATTTGTGTGGTGATACATTAAAGTGTCTGTAAAGCATTTTAGGATCCTTCAGGAAAAATGCTAAATGTCTGTTCTATAATTCAATGAATGGTAATATATTCATCACAGATTTCCACTCTTCAATTGCACAGGAAAAAAAACAACACGAAAATTGGTGCTTGTTGAAATGTTACGATGCCAAGGGATGGAAACAGTCCAGGATTTAGGAATAGTCAACCAAGTTTTGCAGGGAAAGATCCCACCAGAACACACACAGAGCCTGTGTGGTGTGGGGGAAGGAGCGAGCTCACACTCAGACACGCTGGGTCTGACCTGCAAGTGCCAAAACCACAAGCCAGGTGCTGTTCATGTTTTTGTGGTTGCCAAAATCAAACCCAAACCTGCCTCTGTGCTCACCCACTGAGGGCCCTGGTCCTGCCTGCCAAGCAGAGGCAGATTAATCCTTCTTCTTGCTCATTTTTCACTTTGTGCCGTTCTAAAAAGCTGTGCCTGAGATGCTTCTACGCACCAGCAGCTTTTGCCTGACACGACCTCGTGAGGACAGGGCTTCAGAACACAAAGCAAGAGCACTTGCCCTCTTTTCCCAGTGCACGCTTTTCATTCCTACTCCTTCTGGCCTGGAAGGTATTTTTGTTCACTGCTTGGAGTGACTGTGAGCACATAACTGCCCTCCTTTGTTCAGGCTGTTCAGCACCGCTGCCAACAAGAGAACCCACTGCTTTCCCCGTGTGCTCAAACAGAGACTCTCAGCAATACTGGACATGGAACAGGCTCAGCATTATTTCAGGAGCTGCTAAATTAGGGGAGTGTTTGAAACGTGCTCACCCCAGTAATCAGTGCTCACACACCTCCTGCTTTCACACCTTGTGGGGAAAAAAATAAATCCCTGCAGCAGTGTGTTGCACGTGGGAATATTCTCCTCTAGGGCCCCCCTGCCATTTTGTATCTGACAAAGATTCACTTTCACACCCAGCATTTTGAGGTTTTGAGTTGCCATTTAAATAAGTCACTTCAGAGGGCTGGAGCCTCTCTGCTCTGGAGCCAGGCTGGGAGAGCTGGGGGTGTTCAGCTGGAGAAGAGAAGCTCAGGGTAGATCTTACAGTCCCTTCCAGAGCCTAAAGGGGCTCCAAGAGAGCTGGGGATGGACTTTGAACAAGGGCCTGGAGGGACAGGACACAGGGAATGGCTTCCCACTGCCAGACGGCAGGGTTGGATGGAATTTTTGGGAAGGAATTCTTCCCTGTGAAGGTGGTGAGGCCCTGGCACAGGTTGCCCAGAGAAGCTGTGGCTGCCCCATACCTGGGAGTGTCCAAGGCCAGGCTGGAGCAACCTGGGATAGAAGAAGGTGTCCCTGCCCATGGCAGGGGGTTGCAAAAATGATCTTTAAGGTGCCTTCCAACCAAACCATTCTGGTTTATGATTCTACAATTTCTGTTACAAACACTCCCATTTTGTTGCCCTGCTCCCAACAATATGCCTCATCCTGAAAGCTGGAGCACTGCTAAAGGGGATTTGAATGCCTTTGCAGGAGAACAAGAGAAGCATTTCACAGTGGAAGTGTTATTCTCCAGCAGTGAAGGACCCTTTCCTCCTCCCTTAAGCAACAGCAACTCTTCCATTCCCCTGGTTTCTAACAGTATCTTCCTTCTGCATCATTAGATGGGATATTGGGAAGGAATTCTTCCCTGTGAGGGTGGTGAGGCCCTGGCACAGGTTTCCCAGAGAAGCTGTGGCTGCCCCATCCCTGTGTCCAAGGCCAGGCTGGATGGGGCTTGGAGCAGCCTGGGATAGTGGGAGGTGTCCCTGCCCATGGCAGGGGGTTGGAATGAGATGATCTTTAAGGTCCCTTCCAACCCAAACATTCCATGATTCCATGAGGTGTCACGGGAGCTGGATGCAATCACTAAAAGTCTTGGAAGACAACACGCTCAGACAGATGTTGGACCAGCACAAGGTGATGATGCACATTTGGAACTGGGCTGGAGGGTGTCAATGGGAAGTGGAAATGCAAAAGCGCAGCTGCCTCCATCCTGCTCTGCAGCAAAGAGAGGATCTGTAGAACCAACAATGCATCCAGGATTTCTTTGATTTTATACCCTCACTGGCATGGACCCAATGACAGTTGTGTGACCTTCCTTTTCTCATTGCCCAAGTGTGTATTTCATGGGCTTCCATATCACATATATATCACATTTCATCACAGGGAATGAGAGCAGATGAACAATTCAGGAACTCTAGTTACCTTTTTTTTTTTTTTTCAAAATGAAGATTGAACCAAAAAAATCATCATCTGCTCTTCTTTTTCTTTTTTTCTCAAGCATTGGAACATATTGCACAGAGACCTTGAAAACCTAAATTCCTGAGAAAACTGAAAAACTACCTCAAGAGATTTTCCCAGATTTAAGTTTCCCAGAAAGATTGTGGACTCTCCATCCCTGGAAGTGCCCATGGCAGGGGTTTGGAATGAGATGAACTTTAAGGTCCCTTCCAACCCAAACCATTCTGTGATTCTAAGAAATACGGCAGAGTCACAACATTTTAACACCTGGTTACTTTTTGATTGTTACTCTCAGAAAACATTTACAAAACAGCTATTCAGGATCCCATCTTTATTATCTCAGTGCTATCAACAGCACACAGATTTTGCCTCTTAGTAAGTGCAAAGTATAATATTTAGATGCTTTAGAATTTCAAGCCTGGAAAGCCATTTCCATCTTAAGAGCCTCAAGAAGCAATAAATCATAACATCTCAGACAGGAGTTGTTTTTGACTCAGTATTACTGAATTAAATTACTTGCAGCATTACAGCAAAGTAATTCTGTGTGTGAGAAACGAGCAGCAGCACTTTGGTGAGAAGGTTACAGAGATATTTGTGCTAACAAGGAAATTTAAGCTCCCATTTCAAGGCCATAACTCCGGAGCCTTTAGCGGTGTCTCCTCAGCTTTCTCCAGGGACCAACTGGGTATCACTCTCACAGACTCCTCTGGAGTGATGAAAGCACATTATAGGCTGATAAAAGGCAATCCGTGGTATTTCTTACAGCTCTCCAAAGATCAGCAATTTATTAAAAAGAGCTTTTCAGGAGCCTGGCAAAAACAAAGTGTTCCTCCTCCACACCTCGCAACAGACCTACGTTCCCTTAAATAAATTCCTGGAGCTGGCAATACAAAGTCTCTTTTCCCTAATTGCTGCTGCTTCCCATTTGCAAATCACAAGTGGTGATGGCTCCTCGCTTGTCAGCACAGATTTATCAGCCCTGTTCAGCATCCAAAGGTCACACGAGTAAATCCAAGTGTGCTTTGGGAATTCAGGAATCCTTCCCTCTCTGCCTGAGCTGCCCCCTCCATAGCAGTGCACACACCCAGGGTGATTCAACACAGAATAAAACAGCTTAAATACTGAAAAACAAAACTGGAATTATCAACTAGAAGAACAAAGCAGGTCTGAGGGCTTTGCTCTTCTTTGTCCTTCGACGACTTACTCGCAACAGGTGTCCCAAGCACTGCTGTGAATTAAGAGTAATGAAGAGATGCTCCAGGGCTTGGATAAAGGCTACAGCATCCAGCTGTGCATCCCTTGTTAGAACACAAAGAAAACACCACAAAACTGAAGGTCTGATTCTCACTTCCCACTTTAACCCACCCCTGCAGTGTAAATGTGGGAGTAAGTTACACCCACACCTCCCGGAACAGCGGCGTAAATGAGCTGCGGTGGGAAGGATGATCCAGCTGAAGGTTTCCAGTTAAGAACTAAAGGAAACACAGAGTGCAGATGTTTTATTGCCTCCTGCCTTGTGCAAGCATTGCTTTCTGTGTGTGCTGGAGCTGCTCAGCTCTCCTTTAAAAGCATCTGGGATCTGCAGAGTCATGGGAGACACTGAAAACCAGGCACGGAAATGCCCAATAAATGAACCATCCAAAAATCTCTCTTACTGTGTGTGCACCTTCACTGGTATAAAAATCTCTCTCCCAGCCCACCTGCTGCCAAGGAAGCTCTTGGATTCATGCACACAGATGAAAAAAGCTTAAGCCAAGTCCCTGTGTGTGAAATCAGGTGAAATCAGTTAAATCAGCCAAGTCAAGTGGAACAACCAAGGCAAGGAACTCTGCTCCTTTCCAGAGTATCCTTATCCATCGTGGGTCACACCACTTGATTTCAGGCCCATTATTCCTCAGGCTTCCCAAGGCACTCTGCAATTTGAGAAACACTTCCAGTGTGCACTGACCGGGATCACCATCTGAAAATTCACCCCTTGTAGGACGGTGTCATCCTACCAAATCCCTGAACGAGGGGCTGACAGGGATGCAGGAGAAGCCTGGACAAGCACCTTGCCTTGAAGTCTTCCAAAAAGTGTTCATTCCAGCACCTGGCTGACCTTAACTTCAGTGTTAGAATCAGTTTCTCCATATTATTTTTTTAAATACATAAAACTAAAAATAGAAGATCTATCTGTGTGTCTCAAACACAACATGTCCCGACAGCAGCGTGGCAAGTTCAAGTCATCCTGTGATTTATAGACTCTGGGATGCCCAAGGCAGGAGAGTTGGGACTAGATGATCTCTAAGGTCCATTCCAACCCCTTAACATTGTATGAATCTCCTTTTTCCCCCCCAGATTTTGAGGGAATTCTGCTTCACCACTGAGACTCCAGAATGTGTCACCTGAGTGTGTTACAGTGGACTGAAACCAGAAAAAATGTCAAAATACACATTCCAGAATGACACTATCAAACTGGATGGGGTGGTGTCAGAATCTTTTGGTAGAGAAAGATTTTAGAAGCTCATTTTTTAAAATTATACTGCGCTGCTGAGAGCGAGCAGCACTCAGTGTCTCACTCGCAGCTTAATTCAATTTTACTCTGTCTAAAAATAAGAAAACAGCACATTAATCCCAAATCCTGTAAACACAGAGTTGTAAACACTCTCCACCACCCTCTCCTCACCCATGCTGGGGAGGGCTGGCCTGTGTTTTCCAAGCCTGTGTGAAAGCAGATGGAGCCACATAATTCAGATTTG
>VXBA01005352.1:1352945-1385864 GCA_013399895.1 Serilophus lunatus
GTGGGGCCCGAAAATTGGGGGTTTGGGGACTTTGTTTGGGGGGGGGGGGGGGGGGAATAATCTTGACTGTCTCTCCCACAAATGTAAAACCTGGGAAGTTCAACCCACTCCCTGGTTTTGTTAGATGTTTTGTAACAGTTTTGCCAACAGCCCCAGCTCTGCTCAGGGAGAACACATGCTCCTTGTTCTCAGCCTTAACTCAGCAGTGAAAAATCCCCTCGGATAATTCTGGGAAGGGTTCGTTGTCTCCTTGCTCGACTCTGAGTCTGGTTTTGCATCCTGAAAAACACACCACTCACAACATGATGATACAGAGAGACTGAGATGCTTTATTTGTCTCATTTTTTTATCACATCACCTATGATTTTAGAGAAAATACACACCAATTACAGGTAAATGCTTTTTATTTCCCCAAAAACCCATCAGCCTGCTGATGAACTCCCTCTGCTTTGGGGAAGTGTTTGTTGTGGGGCACAAAACTGGATGTAGGATTTTGTGGAGGGTCAGGTCACTTCCCCCTGCCTACAGGTTGTGCCGCTGTTTAGGTGGCTTCCCTTGGCCAGAGAAGGGAATGGATCTGGGGAAGGGGCTGGAGCACCAGGAGGGGCTGAGGGAGCTGGGGGGGCTCAGCCTGGAGAAAAGGAGGCTCAGGGGGGACCTGGAATTCTCTGCAATCCCTGACAGGAGAGGGGAGCCAGGTGGGCTCTGCTCCCAGGGAACAAGGGACAGGACAAGAGGAAACAGTCTCAAGCTGTGCTAGGAGAGGTTTAGGTTGGATATTAGAAACAATTCCTTCATGGAGAAGGGTTCTCCAGCCCTGGATGTAAATCCCATCTCAGATATGGGGATACTGTGGGAGATGGTTTTGAAATCTACAGTCAAGGTAAATCATAGAATAGAATCAGAGTGGTTTGGGTTTGAAGTGACCTTAAAGTTCACCTGCTAGAGACACCTTCCACCAGAGCAGGTTGTTGGGTGCTGCCATCCACTGTTCTTCCCTCACCCACAAATCCATCAGGCCATTTTAACCCACAACACCATCAGGTTGGTCGGACACAACTCACCCCTGTTAAATCCCTGCTGACTGGTCCCTAATCCTTTCCTTCCCTGCACATGCCCAGAAATTTGCTACAGGAGGACTCACTCCATGTCCTCAGGGGTCAAAATGGAGCTGACTTCGCTGTAGCTCCTTGGATTATCCTGTAGCTTTAGGATTATGAGTGTAATATTTGCCTTTCTCCCAACATTGAGGCCTCGTCCAGCCACTATGGATTTTCAGACACTGACCCTGCTTTAACACCAGACATCTCTCAGCACCTGCAGATGGAACCATCAGGTCTCAGGGACTCACTCTCAGGTACTCCCTGCCTCAATCCTTATCCCCTCCTGATGTTCCTCTGCATCTCAAGCACCTCCACAAATCACAGAGGCCAAAGCACAGGAGTGGATGATCATGGAATCAATTAAGCTGGAGAAGCCCTCTAAGATCATGGAGTTCACCATTCTCCCAGTACTGCCAAGGCCAACACTAAAGGTGCCACATCAACATGGCTTTTAAATACCTCTTGCTGTCCTTGACATCCCCTTCTGAGTGTCAACTCTAGGTGAGCTCTGGCTTTCCCAACACAAACCCAACACACCTGGACCATGCCTGTAACTCCACCCCTGCAGCCAGACTCCTCTTCTACCTCCTGAATATTGCTTTTTTTTGCATATTGAAGGCAAAATGAAGCACACTGCCCCGTTGTGCCTCTAGCAAAGGTCATGGCATGATGCCTCCAAGTGAAAAACCTCTTTGACTCCATTCAAAACTCAAGGGTTTGATAGTTCTTCTCTCCAAGCGTGAAAAACTGGGTAGTGCTGTGAGTGATTAGTTAAGGCCCTTCACAGCAGCCTGTAAATAACCCAGGCTTGACACAAATGCCAGTGGTCACAAAGCTTCAAAGTCCTTCTTCAAAACTGGCCAATTTTATTTGACTGGGTTTTCTCTGCGCAGAAATGAGTTTTGGAGGCTGATTCTATGTGATACAATCAGGATGTTTTAGTTCCTGGAGATAAGTTGACACTTCTCCTCCTACCCACAGCTATAAACTTGAGAAGCGTGACACAGATTTCCTACAAACTTACAAATGTTTGTGTCGCTGTTTCAGCAGCCTCAAAGTGCCTTAACTGCATTTTTTTAAAAAAAATAAAAACCACTCACCTGAAGTCACAACATTTCTGTGATCCCTGATGTTTATAAACACTAAATGAAGTTCAATGAGCACGTTCATATTCCGACCAGCACTGAGCTGCCTTGCTTTGGTTTTCTCTCCTGGGGAGAAAACTGTAAATCTCCCCCATCCAAGAGTTACAGAAGGAACTGGACATCAGCTGGTGAGTTGGGTTGAGCTGGAACTGTACTGGAATACTGGAAAATGTACAAAGACACAACACAAGAAAGCTCTGCTGGTCATTCTTTTTGTTCATAAAACCACTTACTTAAGTAACCTGCAACATTCTTCCCTGACTTCACTCCAAACCAGGTTTTTCAATACTTGGGCTTAAAATCTTCCCTATTATTGGTAACATGAACTCTTCACCCAAATGCTATTGGGGATGAGGTGATAAGGAAAGACTTTTTGATATAATTGATGCTTTTTTTTTTGGTGCATGGAGCCACGTCAGAAAAGCAAAGGGAAAGGAGGTAAGTTTACATTACGTATTTTAGGAAGAAATTCTTGGCTGTGAGGGTGGGGAGGCCCTGGCACAGATTGCCCAAAGAAGCTGTGGCTGCCCCATCCCTGGAAGTGTCCAAGGCCAGCCTGGATGGGGCTTGGAGCCACCTGGGATGGTGGAAGGTGTCCCTGCCCATGGCAGGGTTTGGAGCAAGATGATTTTTAAGGTCCCTTCAAATCCAAACCATTTTGTGATCCTACAGTATCAGACCAGTGGCCCACCTTGGATGATGTGCTGCCTTCATAAGGGATCAAAACTCTTCAGGAGACAACAAAGTTCATTAAGTCACTCGTTCCCTTCCTTCTGTGGAGCATAATTACTAGAAACTGCTGCAGCCTGGAAAAGAAGCTGGAGGAATTTGTTCCTGACTTGCTTCTGTGCTCACAGCAAAGGCACAAAGCCTTTTTAACCCATTTGGAATCAACAAATCACATAAAGATTTCTCTGCAACTTCAGAGCTCCAAAGCTGCCAGAGCTCAAGGAGTGTTTGTACAATTCAGGGACCAGGTGGGATTGTTGGGGTGTCTGTGCAGACACAGGAGTTGGACTTCGATGATCCTTGTGGGCCCCTTCCAACTCAATACATTCCATGATCCTCCTTGATACACTCCTTGCTGAGCAGAGTGAGAACATCTTTTCTCAAGGTTTGGCCTTTCCCACCTGCTCTGTCCTGGAACAGCTGCTGTGGTTGAACTCACCCCAATGTGCTGCTGCTGACAGAGCAGCACCGTTGCACCACGGCCTCGTTCGCTGCTGAGTGCCCCAGATTGGGAGCTCTGGGGGCTGGATCTGTCAGCACCTCACACAGATGGGCTGTGCCAAGGTCTGAGCAGGGGATCACAGAATCCATGAGGTTGGAGAAGACCTCGGAGATCACTGAGTCCAACCTGTCCCTGATCCCCACCTTGTCCCCCAGCCCAGAGCACTTAGTGCCACGTCCAGTCCTTCCTTGGACACCTCCAGGGATGGGGACTCCAAACCTCCCTGGGCAGCCCATTCCAATGTCTAATCAGCCTTTCTGTGAAGAAATTCTTCCTGATGTCCAACCTGAGCCTGCCCTGGCACAGTATGAGGCTGTTCCCTCTCCTCCTGCCCCTTGTTCCCTGGGAGCAGAGCCCGACCCCCTCCAGCTCCCCCCTCCTGGCAGGGAGTTGCAGAGAATTCCAGGTGCCCCCTGAGCCTCTTTTTCTCCAGGCTGAGCCCCCCCAGCTGCCTCAGCTGCTCCTCATGGGAAGGGCACCACCCTGTGCCAAACCTTGCTCTGCCAAAACCACTCTGGAGACTGTGCAGTGTTAACAGCACCAGGGTCTCCTTTCTCCTTCAGAGATGGTCTGGCTGCTTCCCTTGGGTTCTACATCCCACTTCAGGGATTGTCACCAGCTGCTGGACTTTGCCCACCCTCAGGGTCCATCTGAGTGCATCGGTTCAGTCCCTGGCAAACCAATCCTGTATTAAACCAAGTGCAACTCTGTCACAACGTGGGCTTGAAATTCTGTGCCAGCTCTTGACCCATCACCTCATCTCTTAGATGGTACCAAGATCAAGGGATGAGTTTTAATGCCCTGGAGCCAAGAGAGAGACTCCCCTCTGCTTCTCAACAGTGCAATTTCCCAGCCCCCATCTCTCCAGAACTGCTTCTGCTCACTCTGAAAGTTACAGACAAGGTTTCACAAGATTTCACAAAATGAGACTTTTTATCCTCCTTTTTTATAAACCACCTGATCCCACAGCACACCTTGGGTACAATATTAACCGTTCAGACTCACACACAGCCAGGCAGGAATGTCAAACAGGGAATGCTCAAGAACTGGAGAATGATGTACAGGTAACTATGAAGGATAGAGAAGGATGCTCAGTGTAAGAGCAACACAAGCATCCTGCTTGGAACACAACACAGGCACGTGCAGCCACCTCTCGCTAATCATGTGAAAAAACTCTGGGAAAGATGAATAAATCAAAGGGATAATTAGGAAGGAACCGTTTTTGTACTGCATAAAATCTGGAGAAAGTTGTCAACACCGAGTCTTAACACCTCCTTCAACAAAGCCTTCCACTTTCAGTCTCTGCCACGTTGTTGTGGAGATCACTTCTCAAATCTTTTAAAGCAAAGTGGAGCTCTCCAGTCTCACAATATTCTCAGTATATGGATCCTAAGGATGCAAAAATCAGCAGCCATAATTATTACAGGTGTTGGAAGCAGATGTTTTGTTGTAACTTGGACAGAAATTACAGCAGCTGAGTTATTATTGCACCTACTTGGCCTAAGGAGCACTAAGTCTGTGTGTCTATAGAAAAATGGGGAAAACCCACAATTTTCTGGGAAGACTGCAACCACTGCCTTGGAATGAAGATTTGGGCAGATGTAAATGCTCTGACCATTACATTTGTCTCAGCAATCAAATCTCCCTTTCATTACCTCACTGCTATCAGGCTTCTGATACCATTGACATGATCACTTTCAACAGTTAGGAAAGTTTGGCTTTTAGAACAGCCGATCTTTTTCTGCAGTAATTTAGACTCATCTATTTATACAATCAGATTTTTTTTTTGCCCATATAAATACTCCTTTCTAGGAAAATAAATTCAAAATAGTTCCAATGTTTGAGTAATCAAGAACATAAAAGAGTGAAAGCCACAAAAATCTTGTCTCATGAGGCAAATAAAGCTTTTCACAGAATCATGGAACAGGTTGGGATGGAAGGGATATTAAAGGACATCCAGTCCCACTCCCTGCCATGGGCAGGGATAGCTCCCACTCTCCCAGGTTCTCCAAGCCCCATCCAACCTGGCCTTGAACACTTCCAGGGATGGGATATCCACCACCCCTCTGGGCAACCTGTGCCACTGTTTCACCACTCTCATCAAAAAATGTCTGCTCTCCTTATATCCTTAACTCCTTTGACTCCCAGCTCCTCTCTGCACAAACTCCTTTTCCCGTGGGACTCCCTCACTCCTCCAGGAATTATCCATTCTCCTGTGCTTGCAGCCTCACTCCTGCACTGCTCAAAACCCTTCTGGCTAAAAAGACAGCAAAAAAAAACCAAACCCAGCCTTTAAAACAAAAGAACCTAAAGCTTAGACTCCTGGAATTTCCTCTGAACACCTCTTCAAGCATTCCCTGTTCATTGAGCCTTTCATTTCCTTCTCAAATAACCTCCCACTGAGTTAAACCAACACAATCGAACTAAATCTCTGTCACCAGGAGCTCCCACGGATCCACAGAACACGTGGAGATCCTTCACACACCCTCTAGAAGTGCCTGGAGTCTGAGCTGGGAGTGGCAGCTGCAGGAAGGAAACCTAGAGCTCTGGATTTTGGTTCCAACTTCGCTTCTCCCAAAGAATCACTTGGGAAAGTGCAGCGTCCTCAGAGACGGTCAGAGCTGGGAGCAGAGGGGTGATGGAGCTCAGTGAAAAATACAGGATCACCCAGGTTGGAAAAGACCTCCAAGATCATCGAGTCCAACATTTGATCAAACACCACCTTGTCAATCAGAGTAACTGTTGTCTCCTGGGCAAGTCAGTTCTGGACTCTCCAACAAAAAATGTGGTAGTTTTTACTCCACAGGGACTGTAACAGGTTTTTCTCTCCCCTCTGTTTCCATGGACTCTGCAACCATTTGTTACCAAGAAAACTACACTGAAAAATCGAGTTGAAATGGGTCAAATTCCAAAGTTACTACAGGGACAGGCTCTGTGTCTCCTGGACACACAGAGGACACCACAATAAGCACCAAACAATTTCACAGAAACACAGAATCATGGAATGGTTGGAGATGGAAGGAATCTTAAAGATCATCCAGTTCCAACCCCCTGCCATGGGCAGGGACACCTCCCACTCTCCCAGCTGGCTCCAACCTGGCCTTGGACACTTCCAGGGATGGGGCAGCCACAGCTTCTCTGGGAAATCCATGCCAGGGACTCACCACACTCACACCTAAGAATTCCTTCCTAATTTCCAATCTAAATCTAAAATTTTAGAGACAGTAATTATCCAGTGCTTTTTCACGCTTCAGGACATCAAGACAAGAAGGTAAAGACCACTATGGAAAATGCTAATCAAAGTTTTTTAAGAAGCAGCTTAAGTACCTCCACTATTTCTTCTCTTCCTAGTCACCCTCTTCTGCAGACATTTGGAGAAAACTAAATGAAACTGTAGAGGAGCAGCCTCATCCTCTCCTTGTGCTGGAAAAAAATCTGAGTGTCCTAAAGCTTCTGTGACAGCAGGTGACACTGTCACAGCAGTGACAAAGCTCTCACCAGGTGCTGGGCTCATTTCACACTGCAGATCACTTTATCCACCTTTTTATTTCACTTGGCCACAACACCCTCTTTTTCTGGCCCCTCTTCCCAATCCCTCAGTACAGCCTGGACTTTCCCATTCCAGCTCAGCTGTGCCACACATCCATCCCCACACTCCCAACTTGTGATTCCTTCCCCATTTACCTCCTCAGGAACATGATACCTTCCAAGTGCTTATTTTAAGCAACTCAGAAGCTGTTCAGATCTATGCAAAACCAGCAAATCAACTCTCTGCCACCCCCTGCTTCAGTTTCTGCCCCAAACTGGGCCATCCTTGGGATCTGTGAAGGGAGCACTGAAGATCCCACCTCCTCCTTCACACTTCTCCTGGCCTCCATCCTTTTCCTGTACTTCTGGCTGTTTCTAAATCTCCCATGGCCCAGAAGGACACCTCTCTCACAGGAGAACAGTCTTTCCTCTCCTGCAGCCTCCAGTTTGTTTGGTTCTGGTGGAAACTCCTCCACTTTACGTGCAAAGTACAAAACCACGGAAACTGGGGAAAAACTGGTTGTTCCTGAGGAAAAGGTAAACCCTGGGCTTGCTGTCACCAAAACTGAGCCTGATCCCCTCCCAGGGGGATGCTCAGTGATGCAGCACCATCCTGTGTCAATCCACACCATCCCTTGAAATGGTGCAGACTTTTCTCTCAGTACATCAAACCCACAGGGAAAACCAGGTATCAGGGAATCATGGAATGGTTTGGAAGGGACCTCGAAGATCATCTCATTCCAACCCCTGCCATGGGCAGGGACACCTCCCACTATCCCAGGTTGCTCCAACCCGGCCTTGGACACTTCCAGGGATGGGGCAGCCACAGCTTCTCTGGGCAACCTGTGCCTGGGCCTCAGCACCCTCACAGCCAGGAATTCCTTCCTAATATCCAATCTAAACCTGCCCTCTGAAGTGGGAAGCCATTCCTCCTTGTCCTGTCCCTCCAGGCTCTTGTAAACAGTCCCTCTCCATCTTTCCTGTCAGCTCCCTTCAGGTACTGGAAGGGACAATTAGGTCACCCCAAAGCTTCTCTTCTCCAGGCTGAACAATCCCAATTCCCTCATCCTTTCCTTGTAGGAGAGGACTTCATCCCTCTTGGATCTATGTCTGGGTACAACTCCACTGCAGGTTTCCCGCTTTCCTCCCACTCCACTTACCCACTGCAGATTTTAAGTGAAAAAAACACTAAATCCAAGCTAAACCAGTGACAAGGAGACCCAGCTCCCCTTGTACTGGAGTAACAAATCCATGCTCGGGCTGCAAGGTCAGCACATCCAGGGGCTCTGGACTCTGCCAAGGCAACACACAGATATCACAGGGACCACGACAAAGCTGACAGCACACATTTCCTTATATCCACTGCCAGGTCTCCTGTCTGCCAAGATAGTCAACCACCTCTCTGCCCATCCCTGAGAAAACACCCCCCAGCTCTGCCTTACCCTAATCCACGGACAGAGTCGATCTGCAGGACAAGAGCAGGTGACACCAACCAGCCAAAGTGCTTTTTATTGCAATTTTCAGCTGAGCCAAACCTGCAGAGCCTGGCAATGGGAGCTGCATTCCTGCCTCTTCCCAAGGCCAGCAGTTAATGGCATTCAGGCTGACTCAAGAATCATGGAAATATCTTTATTAAGCATGTCAGAAAACGTAGCAAAGTGCTGTGTCGAACAATTGGCCGTAGCAATGCTACTGAGCTCTGCAAAGCCAGGCTGGATCACATCTGATGTGTTACATAAAATATATGTCAGCGTTTTCCTGGCAATAACAAGAGAGCAGTTGCTGAAAAAAAACCCCAACCTTAACAGGCTGCAAATAAAATATTTGGAATTGTGGCCACTGCGGAGCTTAACACACTCAGCTGGAGACTCACATGTCTCAATCCCCTTCACCAGAGTGCTGAATAAGCCCACTTTTGCAGGTATATAAATACACAGTGGTGAGGTTTAGGTCTTCTTATATATTTCAGGTATAAAAGACATTTTTATTTAGCTCTGTCTATGCATTCCTGCTTATAGGAATATGACCCGAGGTGGAAAAAAAAAAAAGGAGATGAAAGCAGGAAAGTCAGGCCAGTGTAAGGGAGGAGAAAGAGGCAGCCAAGGTTTTTTATGAGGCTTGAAAATGGCTGTGATTAGTCAAGAAAAAATCAGAAAGATGAAGAAAAGAGATGGATGATCACGTAACGAGGGGGGAAAGCCCTAAATTGAGGGGATGGGGAAATGGAAGGAAACAGAAATAAAAAAATCCAAACACACAAACAAATCCAAACCCAAACAAATAGGCAGAGAAGAACTGAGTTATAGTATTGCCTGGGGTCAGAGAGCCAGGAATGCACCCTCAGAGTTCAAGTATGTGATTTCTGCCTGGAATTCTGTCCAGCTGCAGCTCTGTCCTTACAAAGCTTTGTAAATCCATCCCTTGCTGACTGCAGGGCCCATGAACCCACAGCAGTAATTCATCTCCACACATAATCCCAGTGTTCCCAGTGACTCCAGAGGGACAAGTAGAAACCCCCTCCCCCAAAATACATCTCCCCACCCAGCCTGGGCTCATCCTACAGTGTGGGCAGCAGGGGAGGGGGTATTCTGTCTCTTTGCCCCCTCAGGTGAGACCCCACCTGCAGAGCTGCTTCCAGCCCTGGGGAACAACAGCAGAAGGACCTGGAGCTGCTGGAGAGAGAGTCCAGAGGAGGCCACGGAGATGATCCCAGGGCTGGAGCCCCTCTGCTCTGGAGCCAGGCTGGGAGAGCTGGGGGTGTTCAGCTGGAGAAGGGAAGGATCCAGCGAGAGCTTGGAGCCCCTTCCAGAGCCTAAAGGGGCTCCAGGAAAAACAGGGAGAGGGACTTGGGACAAGGGATGGAGGGACAGGACACAGGGAATGGCTTCCCACTGCCAGAGGGCAGCAGAGATGGGATATTGGGAAGGAATTCTTTGCTGTGAGGGTGGTGAGGGTCTGGCACAGGTTTCCCAGAGAAGCTGTGGCTGCTCCATCCCTGGAAGTGTTCAAAGCTGGTTTGGATGGGGCTTGGAGCAACCTGGGATAGTGGAAGGTGTCCCTGACCATGGCAGGGGGAAGAATGAAATGAGCTTTAAGGTCCCTTCCAACCCAAAGCATTCTGGGATTATCAGCAAAATTCCCAGTGGCACAGCCAAAAACCCCAAAATTCAACTTGACCTGAAAAGAATCACACGGGCACCAACAGTGGCTCAGATTAAAATCTCCATTTCTTGTAAATAAAGAAACTCCAGAACTTTCCAACTTTTCAGGCCATAACAACCCAGGATCACCACCCACTCAAGCCCAGGCCGGAGCAACTGAGAAAGGGTTGTACACCGAATACACTGAGCCCTGTAGCTCTGACAAAAGCAGGACTGGGTCGGTGGCTCTGCTCTTTCAGGTACCTTTGAAGAGACTGACACCAGCAGAAACAAAGCACTTGCATTTCTGTGAGTGCAGTCATCCCAGGAGAGCACTCGTGAAAGGTTTAGGAAGACTTTTGATTAGAAGGGAAATTGGAAATCCCAGCTACAGATCCCAGCACATAATAGGTGAAAACTTGCTGTCACCAAAACTACCCATTTAATGGTGTTTTTTTTTCACAGCTCTGCCAGAAAATGAGTTACACAGAAATCCAGATTAAGGGGCAGGTGGAACAGAGAGGGCTGGGAGTGTGGTATCACCTGTTCAGGTAATTCCAGCTTTGCCCAAACCCACCACAGAGAAGCCCCTGCTCTTACCTACTTCATCTGTGATGTCTCTTTAGAGATGGCATGACTTGGTGATGATTTTAATGCATCTCGACACGTATCAAGGCTCCTGGTCTTACAAACAGTGCAAGGTGCCTTTCCTACCCTTCCCAGCTTCCCTTCTTCCTTGAAAAACTGCATCAGACAAGGACTTAGCCCTAAGCCCAACATCTTCAATTTGTCACAGGTGAAGGGGATGTTCAGTCTGGAGCAGGGAAGGATCCAGGGAGAGTTTGGAGCCCCTTCCAGAGCCTAAAGGGGCTCCAGGAGAGCTGGAGAGGGACTGGGGACAAGGGATGGAGAGGCAGGACACAGGGAATGGCTTCCCACTGACATGGAATGGTGCCCACACACATTTGGAATTTCCTTTTCTCTTGCTATTAAAAAAAAAAAAAAAAGGTAAAACCCTCAAATAACTACAAAGCTGAGCCAGTCCTGAGCCAGAAGGGAATGACCCTTCTCCCCAGGTCAGGGGATCTGCAGCAGGGACACAGCCCCTACCCCACAAAGACATTGGGATTTAAATAATGTCTTGTGCAAAGGAGAGGGTGGATTCCAAACCTGACTGTGGCCCCAGCTCATCCAGGGACCTGACAGCCCAGCTGGGGACAGCAGTGGGCTCCACAGGCAGAGGAAAAAGGCTTGAGGAAGCAAAACTTTCCAGGAGCAGGAGGGTGTGGAGATCTGGCAGCCCCAGAAAGGTAAATTTGCCTTTCTTAGCTTATTTAGGGTCTCCTCCTAAATCTTCCTTGGCCCTGCCTTGTCTAACGCTGGCCCTGCCAGAGACACTAATTTTCCCTGCCCCATCTGTTTGGATTTGCTTAGTTCCTAATTTATCCAACGCCTAGCTCCATGGTGGCTAAGCATTTTAATCACAGTGATTAACACACTGAGCAAGAACAAAACAAAAATGGTTAATCAAAGGCTATTAGCAGTGTTTGAATGTCTCCACGCCGCGTTTTACACATGAATGCTGGTTAACGATCATCTCCCAGGAACGTTCCTACGGTCCCTGATTTATCCCTTCCTCTGCCAGCTCCCTGTTTGCCTCCACCACGGCAGAGATTTTGACCCATTTGGCACCAGGAGAACACAGCACCCTCCTGCAGGAAACACTCCTGATTCTGAGCTTCTCTGAAGTGCCTGAAGCCACGAGCAGTCGCCAGAAAATCCTCGGGAGAACGAGCACAGTGGGATGGGGGAGCAGCCTGGGATGCACCAAACTCCCTGTGCCTCCAGCACGAAGAGGATCCTTCCCAAATCGAGGAACAGGGCAGAGCTACAACAAGAAATTCCAAGAACTGTCATTATTACACCTACCACATCATAAGTGGTGTTTGTCACCGGGGTTATTTTTATGCACAAACTGGGGATTAAATTGCTCCTACAACCGTGGGCACAGCACCCACCACCCCAAAATTAATCCCAACATCCAAAAAGAGCCCAGTGCCCAACTGGGAATGAGGACCACCCCCCGGGAGAAGCAATGTCAGCACACAGAAAGGCTCAAGGATTGCTCACAGTGGGACAGCAGGAAGCCAGGGGATGCCCTAATACCTGGACAAAACATTAATTTGGGAAGCCCAAGCCTGGAAGAATGAGTGTCTTATCTGTGTTTGTAAAGCCCTGTGTAAATTAACAGCCTTGCACAAACAGGATTTAAAACAAAAATACACGTGCAGCAACAGGGTTTATGGCCTTAACTACATCTCCAGTGGTTTAGGCTGTGAGCACAGAGCTGAATGGTTTATTTATGAGGCACAGCAGCTTAAAGTGAAGCAGAATTGTAGGTTTGTTTGGTGTTTTTTAATAGTTAATACAACTAAAAGCAGCCAAAAAGGTTTAGCCACTCTTCCATGTTTTAAATTCTGCTGCCTTCAACTGGTCCTTCTGTCACTGAGCTTCTCTGAGGCCCCTTTGGCCAAATAAGTTTTATTTTTCTTAGGAAATTGGGCTCCACAGCTGCAGTACTGGGCTCTGGGCTGGCTCTGGGTTCAAAAGCATCCAATAAAAGCTGAATGCTGGTGAATCATGGAACCATTAAGGTTGGAAAAGACCTCTAAGATCACTGAGTCCAACCATTAACCATTATGTCCGTGATAACCACTGAAATTAGAAGGCTTTATAATCCCACCCCTGCACACAGGCATTCATTTCCCTCATGATAAAAAGGGTCTATTTGGTGGTAAACTGGGAAGAAATGAAATGAGCAGCACAAGGAAATACCCCTGTTCTACTCTGGCTTTTACATCCCTTTTCCAACCAACCATCTCTGCAGGGACATTAATCATTTCAGTTCAACTTTTGTTTTGTCACAAGTGTATGTTTACAGCAAAAGGACAGTTTTGGGGGTTTGATCTCTGGTGAAATCCTGTGGAGACATGTTTCCAAAGCCAAAGTGCTGGGCAATAGAGAAGAGACATCTGAGGGTGGATCTCAATTAGCTCAGTGCAGTTATGGCTCCAGTCACTCAGGTCCCTTAAAACAGCATTACCAGCCACAGGAAGTAACAATCACACTCAGTCTGCACATTATTCATCTAAAAAGCCTGGCAGGTAGATCCTTCCATTGACCATACCAGCTTTCCTCCAGTTCTGCTCCACACATGACTATTTATAATTTACTATCCAGGTGTCTCTGGCACAACTTACTACACCCTGAGAGTCTCTGCTCCCTTCCCTGCTAATGAACACAATAAATAACTACAGTAAGCATTATAATCAATATTACACTCTGCTCACATCCTGGAGAGCACGGGGTCTGTGGCCTGCAATCCTGCTGGAGATGAAAAGTCTCCAAGGGATCTGGATCTGCTCAGAGCTCAGGCAGAGAAGGTGGATTGGCAGTAGTGGGTTGGGATCCCAGGGACAGCCCCCTGAAGGGCTGGGAAGGGCTGGGAAAGTTTGAGGGTGGGGAGGATCTGGCACAGGTTGCCCAGAGAAGCTGTGGCTGTCCCTGGAAGTGTCCAAGGCCAGGCTGGAGTAACCTGAGACAGTGGAAGGAGTCCCTGCCCATGGCAAGGGGTCCCTTCCAATCCAGATCGCTCCATGATTCTGCAAAGAAACATCACAGTTTTATGCACTCTGTGAATAAACCTACAAATCCACTTCAGTCTGGAGAAAGTCGCAGAATCATTCAGGTTGCAAAAGACCTCCAAGATCATCAAGCCCAACTTTTGTCTGATCACCTCCTTATCAACTAATTAACAATTTTAATCGGAAAGGACTATTAACTGCATGGCATGAACAGGCTGCAGCTACTGGGAATTCTCCCTCCTATAAGGCAGAATCAGAGACAATTTTCCAGACCCTGAATTCAGCTGCCCTTTCACTCTTTCCTGCCCTCAGCAGAACCCCACACAAGATTTCAGGCTCCCTCTCGTCGAAGCAATGCTACTCCCAATTCATTCACCAGCTCTTCACCTCCTTCCTGACCTGCTCCTACACTGACAGCCCCAAGGCAGGAGCCAAACCACGTTATCCAGCAGCTGAAATCAGACACGAGCTTTTCTTCTTACAACACCACCTCTGAGCTCAGTTTTTACACCACTTGGGAGCCTCCCAGGAAGTTTTTAGCCCATATATCTCCTCGCAACGCCCACACTCCCTTCTCAGGGCTTGCCCTCTTCCAGGATTTCCCTCCCCAGTCCCTCTGTGCATCTCACAGCTGGGATCACAACCTGATGCAGGGAAACCACTGGGGATTCAATTCTCACCAGACCCTGCGGCGAGTTACTTCAAGTGGTAAAAGATGAGAAAAACGAGAGAAACCACAGCTAATGACTCATCCCAGAGCACATCTCTGCTGCTGGAGCTATTCCTGGTTTCATGCCAAGGCATCTCTGTGCAAAATCAGCCCAGGTACCTTGTTCATCACCATGAGCACCCCATGGGATGTGGGATTTGATCTGGGGGGTGAATTACAATGACTGTGTCCTGGTTTCCCTTCTCCTGAAAGGTACTCAGCTTTCTGCTCCAATCTTCTGGTGGAACCCCCCTGGTAGGGGTTGGAACTGGATGAGCTTTAAGGTCCCTTCCAACCCAAACCATTCCAGAATCTTATGATTCTGTAAAACTCTCCACACTAAAACACACTTTGACTTCAAAGTAAATAACACATTCACGCTAAAACTTCCCACAGGGCAAGAGCACTTTCTCTGCACATATTCCCAAAGTCCAATACACACAAAACATAATTAACTAATAAAAATATCAAGCACAAATGCAAGTTTTCTAAATCTTCTTCAGGAGGGATCTTCAAGTCTTTCCAGTATGTGATAAATTCTCAACTGATATTATTCTGTTGACATGTCACCAGGAAAGAACTTGGACCTTCGTGTCAGAGAATCACAGATTATTAAGACTGGGAAAAACCTCCAAGATGATCAAGTCCCACAGTCCACATCAACACCACAGAGAAGCTGGAAAACTGACCTCAAATATTCAGTATCTTGCTCCACTCAAAAATAAGAATATCCAGAATTAATCTATGGAAAGGTTTTTGTTGCATAGGTATTTTCTCTCTCTGCAAGGGGTAGAAACTCAGCCTGCTGGTCTCAGCTCTTCCAGGATAACTTAGTATGTCTAAAGCTCAAGTAATCCTTATTCCACAGAGGAACTTGCAGGAAAATAAAACAAATAAAAAAAATCTCCACAAAACTGTAAAAAGCTGTAATTATCTTACTTTAAATATTTGCATGGAAACAGTTTCATGCTCCCAGGATTCACAGAATCACAGAATGGTTTGGGTTGGAAGGGACCTTAAGGATCACCTTGTTCCAAATCCCCTGCCATGGCCAGGTGCCCTTCCACCAGAAAGCCCTTATGTGGGAACCTCACAAATTAAAACAGCAAGGAGAAACCAAGCAAGCTAAATTTTCAAAAAAAGCACTGCAGACAATTTTGCCAGGCTCCAAAAACCTCCAAAGGACTAAACAGGCTATTAACCACACACCACCTCCTGCTTGGGAACTTTATCAGCTACAAATGGCAGGTGATGGCACCGTAACTTGGAGGAAAATCACAATTTACCTGCCTGGATCCAACACCTTTTCCTTGGCCACCTGTGCCTTTTCTGTTTGCCATCAGAGAGATGATAATGAGCTGCACAACGTTTTGGCCTGAGATCCCTGAAAATAATTCCCTGTACTGCCAGAAAAGCTCTTTCAAGCACTGTGAGCTGTTTTCAGTAAATGGTAGGAGTTCAAAAAAAAAAGAAAAAAAAAGGGTATTTTATTCTCAAATCAGAACTACTTTAGAAACACCAAATATTGCTGCTGCTTTGTGGTTTCTTCCTTTAACTCAGGCAGTGATTAGGGATCACAGGGAGCTCTGCACAATGGCTGGTTATCCCTGGCACCCTGAGCCCTGACCCGTTCAGGACACAGAGTTACTTCTTTAATTCACCAAAAGCACGATGGAACAACTGCAGGACACCCCAGGAAGGGGCTCCATCAAAGCTGGAGCAGAGCTGAGTCGGGAAGGACTGGGTAGAAAACAAACCCTTTTGGATAATCCCACTGCTTTGACTCAAGGCAATACAACCTTAACAGGTAACAGAACTCCCCTGAGGGGGGGGGGAAGAGCATGAGCTCATAAACTGACAAAAGGCTGACTTTGCTGCTGAATGAAGAGGTTTGGGATGTGTCTGACTCTTCACAGCTGCACATCAGCCCCTCTGGTCTGGTCTGAATAGGAAAAGGTGTGTGGGGGAATAGAACAACTACACCAGAACTGGGAAAACAGCCTCACGCAAAGCTGGAATTTTTCTTTATAATTCTACTCATATGATGAGGAAGAGTAATATATATCATTTAATAGGCAAATAATTTCAGTGTTGTCATTAGAATCATCAGGCAAAGGATGTGAGAGCAAATTCCATGTCTGGGATGGTTATTTCCTGCTCCTACAAAGGTGCTTTTCTGGAATCTAATTCAGAGTGTAACAGTAAAACCAGCCTTAATCTAAGTAGCACTTCTATTAAGAATAACCCAAGCTCCAAAAACCTGAAACTTCACGAGGGTGGAACTCCAGAAGATGATGTTTGAAGGGCAGGAGCTCCCCCAGCACATTTCTCAGGTGACTCAAGAAAGTCAACATGGATCAAAGGAAACTCTGAAACCTGAACTCCCTGCCAGGAGGGGGGAGCCAGGTGGGGGTCGGGCTCTGCTCCCAGGGAACGAGGGATGGGATGAGAGGAATTGGCCTCAGGCTGGGCCAGGGAGGGTCAGTTTGGACATTGCCAAGAACCTCTTCACTGAAGGGATGGTCAGACGTGGATTGAGCTGCCCAGGGAGGGTCGGAGTCTCCATCCCTGGAGGTGTCCAAGGAGTGGCTGGAGGTGACACTCAGTGCTCTGGACTGGGGGACAAGGTGGGGATCAGGCACAGCTTGGACTCAGTGATCTCAGAGGTCTTTTCCAACCAAAATGATTCTGTGAAAAGCTGAACATGCTCCCACAGAAGGAAAATGGGCAAAGAACAGAAAACACATGAGGGGCAATGCCAAGGGAGGAGGACAGGACACTGTTCACCTCAGAGCTCTTGTCAGACACTGGAGGATCCCACCTGCCCCACAAACGTGAACACAAACCTGCAGTCAAAGTTAGCACAGACTAAGAGCCTTACTGAAAGGTCTTCCCTTGGAAAAGGGACTGGAAGGAAAATAAGTGCCATTAAAGGGGTCTGATCAGTAAAATCTCCAGTTTTATGATGGTGAAATTGCTCCTAAGGACACAGACTTCTATTTTGAGTGACTAACAGATGTTTTCACAGAGGATTTAGGACAGGAAGAATACAAATGCAATGATAATGGCAGCCTAA
The DNA here is from genome assembly GCA_013399895.1 of Serilophus lunatus. NCBI lineage: Eukaryota > Metazoa > Chordata > Aves > Passeriformes > Eurylaimidae > Serilophus > Serilophus lunatus. The sequence goes on from VXBA01005352.1 coordinate 1,370,522, forward strand.
TGAAGCTTAGGCCTCAGTTAATTCACACAACCAATTAATATCACACCCCATGGAACATGTGAGCAAGGAAAGGGCCCTTTCATTGACCGTGAGGAGCAGTGCCAGGCAAAATATCCAGGCTAAGATTAACAGAACCATGGAATGGTTTGAGTTGGGAGGAACGTAAAGATCATAAAAGGTCTCAGCCAGAAACTTTCCCTGAGCCCAGTTTGAACAGTCAGGAGCCTTGACCAGCTTTCTGTTCAAGTGAGACCCATGTTCCATGTGGGAAATGGCACTAAATAATGACTTTTCAATTGGTACATCCTCAGCCATCAATGCCTGGGGAAAAAAATTGTTCAGCAGCTTCCTTCCAAAACAAAAGGATGATTTCACTTTTCCTCACCATTTCCCCCAAAACACAGTTTGAGGGCCATAAAAGCCATTCATTCAAAGCAAACAGAGGGGATGTGACTCTCCCAGAGTTTCAGACACCTTTGTTAGGAGTGCTGGTTTACAAACCCCTTAATCCCCTGGAAGAAAGTGAGAAATAACCCAGTCCCAGGCAAAGGCATCAAAAATTCAACTCAATCCCTGAATTCAAACTCCCCGCTGCAGTTTCACAATTCTCAACAATTGGAGTTGCTTTTTTTCTTCCTCTGAGAACACTTGAACACCACCAAAAAAACACCAGAAGGGTTAAGAAATAATTTGGCCTCGCTCCTAAAAAATTGGTCGCTACCCAGGAACTGCAAAGAGCTGGTTCCTGGTGAAAGGAAAACAGAGAATTACAGGGGGATCTGTGCATTCAAATAGGAAATTCTGTGGTTTGGTGCAGGCAGAGCTTGATCCCAACCAAGAAAAATAATGAGAGCTTTTAACGAAGCTCTAACTGTGCAACAAGCCAGACCAGAAAAAAAAACAAGAAAAAAAAACCTCAATGTTATGATAAATGGAATTATTAAACTGCAGAGCAGTAAAACAAAGGGTAGGAACAGAAATGGTAATAAAGCATCATTTAAGGTGTTTTGAAGCCAGTGAAGCACAGTTAAATGCCAGGTTATCCAGGCAGAGTTTCTGTTCTGAAAAGCAGTGTTTAATCTGATTTTTTGCTCTCTTGAATTTGTGGATGGAAGATACTCTCCTTCCTCGAGGTTAATTTTTATTATTCTATGAGGATGTGTGGGGTTTTTCAGCTCATCTCAGCACATTCTGAGACATGGGGCACTATCAGAAAGGACCAAGATCTAAGACAAACCCTAAAGGGTTCATTTGTCCTGAATCCCAATTGGAGAAGCCACCCCAATTTTAGAGGAGCTGAGGAAATGCTTGAAAATATTTGAACTTAGGGATGCCAAGATTTTCACACAGTAAAACCAGAGCAGATCAACCATAATTTTTTGCAAAATTCTAAATGTCACCTGAAGTCCTGGCTGGATTCACCCACTGAGAGATGATTAAGCTGCAAATCTGCAATTACTTCTAATCTTAAATAACTGATAGGATTTGAAGTCCCCACATACAGTAGCTCGGATGTGATATTACTGGGAGCTTTTTGAAACCAATCAATAACTATTAAAGCTGGATCCCATCAGCTACCACCAGGTATTAGCCACTTTCTCAATATTTCAAGGATTCAGTTATTCTTAGACACAGTTAAAGTAGTAAAATGAAGTGGTCTCATACTGACACTGCGATAAATACGAGATTAAATATAGAACAAATTTATTACTCCCCGAAGTCCTACTGAGCTTCCTGATTTTTTTTTTTCCCCTCTGTATCCACAACAGTCTGGTTTACTTTGATGTTTTATTATCCCAGATCTAAAGCTCACAATTGAAAGGCTGGTTCAAAGACCCAAACCCAGCCACGCCGGGGAAGGGAACAGAGGCTCCGCGGAACGTGCGGATCGGGACGACGACCCCCCGAAAGCCTTCGAGTCCCTCTGAGAGCAAGGGGCACCCCCAGGAGAGGGGTTTGGGACACTGAGTGTGTGTGTGTGACACGGCCTGGCACCCCTGGAGTGCCCGTGGGCTGCCAGAGAAACGTGCCTGCAGGAGCTGGCTGTGCCTAATACCCCGTGCTTTGAAGGAAGCGGAACAATCAACCCGTTTTTTTAGGCGCTGGTTTGAAGGGCTCCGAGGAGTTTTAAAGTAAAGCAGTTAATTACTTGGCGTGCTTTAAAAATAAATTAACCCCCAATTTAAGGTTGGATGGGGGTGGTGGAGATGGGTGACCCCAGAGGGTTGGTAGCCTGTGCAGTGCTCCCAGGATGGTCCCAGTTTAACCCACTGCAAAGCAAAGAACACTGAGAGAAGCTGCAGGAGCAATGAACCACATCCTCCCTCATCAGCATCTGAGCAGGATGAGTCCACAAGGATATGAGTGTCTGGGTCTCAAACAGATTGCCTGGAAGTGTTCAAGGGTTGGATGGGATTTGGAGCAACCTGGGAGAGTGGGAGGTGTCCCTGCCCATGGCAGGTAAGGGGAACTTGATGAGCTTTAAGGTCCCTTCCAAGCCAAATCATTCTGGGATTCCCTGATCCTGTGACATGCCTTGGCATTTCTTCTTTTTCCACCTCACCTGGGATTCATCTTTAAGCATTAATATTGAAGTGACCCACTGAATGTAACTCCCCCAAAGGTGACAATGACAATCTAATCCAATGAAGGGATCTGGGACCCACTACAGGCACATCCCCACGGGCCATGAAATAAATTTAGATGCAAACAGGTAAACCTGGCCACACCTGAAAGCTACAAATGGATTTGGATGGAGACTGGTATGCTTAATGTACCCTGGAAAAACAAATCCATACTTTCATAAGGAAAGAAAAATTAACCCTAAGTAATGGGAATATTTTCCTTCCAATTTGTTGCATCCTTCTGGGCTCCTCTATCAGGCAGGGATGATGTTGTCTGTGTGGCTCAACCACCAACAGGATCATTCCTGGCCCTCACCTCAGCAGCATCTTGGCACCACTGGAACCATCCCCAGCTGGCATCCTGAAGGCAGCCACCCTCCCACAAAAGCCAGGAGGGCTAAACACTACAGAAATGGCCATGCTGAGCCACGGGACAAATCCTGCCACTGCTGAGCTCCCAACATGAGAGGTGCTCCCTGGTAATGAGTTCCCAGCAGCTGAGACAAAGAGGGCTCTACCTTTGACCAGTTGCACGCAGTCAGATTTTGTGGGTCTTCTACTCAAGGGAGCAACTTGAAGCAGAGGAAAACAACGAGATGGAACCACAGAAGGGCAAAGGTGTCCCTGTCCATGGCAGGGGGTTGGAAAAAAACGACCTTTAAGGTCCCTTCCCACCCAAACCAGTCTGTGCCTCTCTGAAGGGCTCTGGTATCACCCAGGAAGGAGCTGCATCCCACTTGGGGCTGGAGCCTTTCCCAGCACGATGCATTTACGTCAGTGTGTGACAAGGGGACCGGAGTGACAAGGACTAAGGTAAGATTAAGCATCCAGGAGCAAAGCTTTGTCCTTCACCACCACAAGGGCACCAAAGTCTTACCGCGCTGCCTTTCGGCACAGCCACGTGCCCGGGCCAAAGCCTCACCCTCCAGCTCGGATGCACATGACTTGGCACAGGCTCTGCTGCAGCTTTTCCCAAGGAAACCATTTCCTCCCCAGCCCAGCGCCGGGAAATGAAGCACTGACACAAACCCCCCTCCTCTGTATCCCCAGCTCAAGGCGTTGGCGTGACAGACTGTGTGTGGTGACTTCACACCCCCAACGTGAGCTGCCCGGGTTTGTGAGTCTCCTGCAAGGCAGGAACTGATGGATTTGTGCAGTCGGTGCTTTGAGAGCCCGTCGGTGCAAAGTGTTCCAAATTATTTCCACTCCTCATTAATATTCATAAAGGAACCACGAGGCTGTGCCTTCCATCAGCCGTCACACACCACCCACGCCAGATGAAAGGACAACTACACCAGATAAGCAGTTTATTGGATCAAAAGTCCCCTTTAGACGAGGAGACAGCTATTGCCAACAGCTTCCAACTGATAGCATCCCATGGCAGGGAGGGAGTATCAGCACATCTCCCTCTTTAAACCCCACATTCAGCACCCAGAACGCACAAGGCAATTATTATGTTAATTCAGACGCATTTTGCTGCCTGCTTGAGGCTTGAGCTGGAGGGAGGAACTTTGGTTTGAAGAGCTGGCACTGAAAACGGCTACTTCAAAAAACTCCATCGACACCCAATTACACCATCAGTGCTTCAGGTTTCACTCCTCACCCCTGTTGTCAGCATTGCTGCCTCACCTCTCTGGCTTTGAGGAAGGACTTTGTCCTTCAGCCTCTGCCTTCAGCTGCCATTTACCTCTTGCTCAAGCAGGATCCTGAAGGTGCTTTTACCCATCCTCGTCTCCAAACTCAGGTTTAGGTGGCACAAATCCAAGGATCTCATCCACTTCCACAGAACATGGCCTGGGAATAACAGACTGGCTGCTGCTGCTGCTCACTTGTCACTAACCCTGCATGGACAGGAAATTAATTAAAGAGACACTTGATGTTCATGTCAAGCCCATGGAGGGTGACAGAAAGCACTAAGTCTGTAACATCACGTTCCCCACTCTCCACCTGATGGGAAATGAGTATTTCCCAGCTTCAAACTGAAAGACTTTGGGGTAAGACTGGATATTGGGAAGAGACTCTTTGCTGTGAGGGTGGGGAGGCCCTGGCACAGGTTGCCCAGAGAAGCTGTGGATGCCCCATCCCTGGAAGTGTCCAAGGCCAGGCTGGAGCAACCTGGGATAGTGGAAGGTGTCCCTGCCCATGGCAGGGAATTGGAATCAGATGATCCTGTGGGTCCCTTCCAACTCAAACCACTCCATGATTCTATAAAGACAAGATGCTTAAAAGGAGCAGAGAAAGGTGTATTTCCCACTGCTGTCCAGAGCTGTTCTACTCATCCATGAGGGACCAAAACAGTCTGCCCAAGAAAAAGCATATTTACACTCACTGCCAGAGAGGGAAAGTATAAATATTTCCAAAGCTTTATGAAGGCTGGTACTTACAGTCATGCTTTGAAAGGGAAAGAATAAAGCAAAATATTCAATTAGAAAAAATTACTATAATTGCAGGTTCTATTTTATCCCTCCATTAAAGCAATAAAGTGCCTCAGAATATTGCTGAGCTGGGATACAGAGCTTAGTGCTACTTAATTTATTAATATACATGCAGGGGGGTTAATTTAATTTAGATCTGCATGAGGGTCTTCTCTCCTCCCTGGCCCCTGCACTCCCTACAATCCATGGATATCCATCCATGATTCCCCCATATGCCAAGGGATGCGCACTCAGAGCTGAGGCTGGACACAAATTCTGACATGTGCCAGCACAGCTCCAGAGCCAGAGGACACCAAGCACATCCATGCACAGCTCCACACACACAAATTCCCAGTGGAAACCACCTCTGCCTGCCCCTCAGAGTGCTGATGTCTGAATATTTCATTTTCTGTTGGAGGAAAACACCCAATTCCCGCTCTCTGAACATGACACAAAATCCTCTTGGAAAGGTAAAATCGTCCCATTTTGCTCTAAAGGCACAAAAATCCCATGGGAAGGGATTTGCTGGTGAAAGTCACTGGGTAAGGAACTGCTGGGGCTGAAGAAGGGGCTCTTCCTCCCTGGCTCTTGCCACTCTTTTCCACACTATGATGCCACAAGCTGCAGTTTTCCCAATATAACCTCCTTCTTCCCTGCAACAGAAGATAAGTGAATCTTATTTTAGGGAGCCCTTCATCCTTTTAATTAAACAAATTAATATCACTGCTCTGTATCTCGTAGCCTCCATTATCTTTTGTGAACTCCTACAATTCTGTTGTAAAGATATATTGAAAAAGTGCTAATTGAGATAATCTCTGGAATTCAAGAGTTGCTGTATTTTTAGCCATGTTTTAAAACTATTTTCCCTTTGTTTCTGGAATGCCTCCCATCCTTCCTCCCATGCCAGACTGTTTACATTATTTAAATGCCTTCTGCTTATACCACTCTTTACAATTTTTACTTCAACAACATCGGCCTCCGTTGCTCTTTTTTCCCTCGCTTAGACATAACTGGGATGAATTCCAATCCCAAACTCCAAACCACTCCTGGTGCTTCACTGCTGTCTTCTGTGTTTGGTAGATCAGGCAATGCATTCCTGCCAGTCCTGTCAGCCAGGATTGCCTGGAGTGGGGATCCAAGGAGTTCAACTGTTCTTTTACAACAGAAAAGCTGATTTTCCCAGACACTGGAATGCTGTAAACTCACAGGGATACTTCTCATCTCCCTGATTTAGCAGAGAAGCCGGAGCCTGAAAGGTTGGGGAAGCCCATCTCTCCTGGATTTTTTGGGAAGAGCTGTAAAGTCCAGTATCCATCGTGGAAGCAGAATTATGACCCTCCCTGTCCCTGTGGAAAATCCCACGGAGCCCTGGGAGCTGAGGGAGGCTCCAGCAGCAGGACATGCTCCACTCTCACTTGGGTTGGGTTTTGTTTTTTTTTTTCCCACTGGCTTAATTAGAAAAGTGATAAAGGCAGCTCCAGGTGCCAGAGCCTTTTGCATCACAGCTCCTGAAGAGTTTTTAATAAGAGTTCTGCCAAAGGGGTTGGGTTTTATGGGAAACTTCTCCCACATCAGGCAGCTCCATGAAGGCAGAAAAGGTGATGCAGCTCAGCATTTGAGTGAGTTTTCCAGGCTTGCAGTCTGCAGTGTTCATTTAAACCTGTTCACAACAGGCTTGGTTTTCCTACTTCCCACTCACAGACAATGTACAGGGCACAGAGGCAGCACCTAGGACAGAATCCTTAGTTCTACTCCCCGTGGTGTTTTGGGACAGGCAGAACATCCCTATTCCCTCTACCCATCCCGTGAGGAGTAAAAAAAGAGGGATGACAACATTTTGCATGGGCATGTAGTGCTGGAGAAGGGGAAATGGCTTTACATTTAAAAAGGAGGTATTTAGATGAGGCATTAGGAAGGAATTCTTGTCTCTGAGGGTGGTGAGGTCCCAGCACAGGTTGCCCAGAGAAGCTGTGGCTGCCCCATCCCTGGAAGTGTCCAAGGCCAGGCTGGAGCCACCTGGGACAGTGGGAGGTGTCCCTGCTTGGGAGTGGTTGGAATGAGATGATTTTTAGGGTCCCATCCAACACAACCCATTCTATGATAGGATTCTGTCCTATGATGACAATACACTGATACTTCTTTGGGATGCAAAACTCCTCAACAGCAGGAAAACCAAATCATCCTGATGTGCCACTGCCCAGCAGAGGGAGCAGAGGGAGAGGAGGGCACCACAAAGGCCCTGGCCTTGAACACACAGAAGGTTTCAGCAAAGCTGCCAATTCTGCAAAGATGTTCTGTGCAGCTGAAGTCACCTAAGGACAGACTGTGAATATTTCATAGGTGAACCTGAGCCCTCCCAGATTTCTGAGGAAAGGAGACGTGAGGAGAAGCACAGTCTTCAGGTCCCATTTTAGTTTTGGGGACACATTTGAGAAAAAGCTTTTGCTCTAATTTTTGTCCCTTGGCCAAGATCTGATTTTGCTGCTGGTTTGAGATTTGGAGGGAAGGAATAACACACCCCCTTATCCTGAAATAACACAAGTCCTTCAGCCAAATTTGTTCAGGAGTGGACAAAAAGCAACTCCAGAGACTTCTCCTGAGCATTGTAAATGTGGTTCCATATAACCAAATACAGGCTGAAACTGGAACACAGTGTGGTGGGAAATACAAGTACCCTGAGTGGGGGGAGTGGCCAAAAAAAAATAAAAATAAAAGTCCATCCATGGGGAGCCGCAATGAGCTCAGGAGATATCTGACACTGCATCTCAAGGATATGGGATGTGACTGTTCTGCCCTGCAAAGATCATGTGGTTCTGTTTCACAGGGTGAGAAACACAAGGTGTTCCTCCCATCATCAGATTGCCATTAGGATTGAGGATTTTCTACAGAGCCTTCTCCCCAGGAAAGCTCTTTCCCCATTTTCTTAGGATCCTGTTTGGAAAAGCATCTCAGTGCCCTAAAGCAGACTTGGCCATCAGTCTGAATCCTAGCACATCAGAAGAAGGTGGGTCAATGAAGAAACAATATTTGGCATATGTTCTTTGCTTATGCCTTTAATTACAATTCAATTTTCTCTCTAGCAAAGCCTTACTCTGACTCACAGCTCCTCCTGCCTAAAAGCTTCCAGGTGTTAAAACACTGCCTTTTACTACTGCTGATTTTCACCACAGTCAGGTGCTAAAAATCCAAGTCAGGATTCAAGGGAAATAAAGCAAAATGAAAGCACAGAGTGAAGTTCTGCCAGGGATCCAGACTTCTCCACAGGCTCACCTTCGTTCCCCAAGGAAAATTACATGTTTGACGTCCAATTCCTGCTCCTTGCAGTCTCAAGACAGCGAAAGCAGCTCTGCTCTGAAGAGATGCTTTATCACCATCAGTTCTCCCTCCATCCTTTTCATTAAAAGAAATGCTCCCTGAATAACCTACATTTGTTCAGAGAGGAGAACCACTGCAAGGAATAAAGGCAGCTCCGAGCAGCCAACAGCAAAATGGAAGTGTCTGGAAAGATGGAAAATAGAGGGTTTGGAATTTTAACATAAAAATGGTGAGGAATCTTTCCTCCTTCCCTTGGCACTTTGCCTCCCAGGCACTTCCAGGCTGCCATTGGCATTAGAGACCAAGCCATAGGGGGAGTGGGAAAAAGGCAAAATTGGTTTTTTTTCTGGAGCTTGAACAACTGAAAAGGGATGTTCTGGTCAAGGACCACGAGGATGGGAACATTCCCTTGTAATTCCTGGACTCCTGGAGATGATGCCCCAAAACTACCTGGCACGGGTGTCTTCTTGAAAGCCATGGAAACTTCATGTTGGTTCCAGGGAGGACCAAGTCAGGTCACCACAGCAGTTCTGCTTCCCTTTCCTCCTCCCCAAATACTAACGATGAGCTGCTGTCACACCACAGGGCACCACGTGGCTCTTCCTCAACAGCATCCAAGAGGGAACTAAATTCCACTTCTCCAGATGCCACTCCCCCAGCTCCCCAAGCCGTGCTGTCAGTGCAGAAACACGGGAAGGCCAGTTCCCAGCAGGTCAGGGCAGGACAATTGTTTCTTCCAAGGAAAGGTTTGGAGAAATCTCTGCCCTGCCAAGGCTGGCCCAGCAGATCCGCTCCAACATCTGTGGTTGGACCCCCTCTAGTGGGAACCACTCAACAAGACACGGAGCATCATCACCACCTGCAACCCATGGAGACCCTACTCAAGGGATAAAGCCTTTTTTTCACCATTAGTAGGATGATTACTGTTGTCATTTTCATCACACACAACCCACGTGCTCTGCACTTCGATGTCTTTGGACCTCTACACCCAAAGCCCGATGGGAATGCCACAGAAAACTCTTAGAAATGGGGGTGGAATGGGTAAGATTTTTGGAAGAGAGAAGAACCTCAGTGGAAAAAAAAAAGTTATACCCCAGACCTGATTTTGTAGGGAGAACATATTTATCATCTATCCCAGAATGTCTTCCCTCTGCCAACTTGTCAAAAGCTGACAAAACTCCATACTATAAAAGCAAGCTGTTAAAACTTGGCTAAAGGGAAAAACTCAGCTGCCAGACAAGCTAACCAGAAAAAGCTGAAAAAAATATTCCGGCGTGCCAGGGAAGGCAGGAAATTTATGGAAAGGTTCTACAGAGCTGAACATCCCAAACCAAGACAAGAAGGCAGCCTTGGGTCAGCAGCTTCTCCTCATCTGCCAGTTGACAGGCAGATGTCTCCCACTAGGAGGGATTTGGGCAGAGAACTCCAGACTTGTAGCTGCCTGTGTCTCTAAACTATCCAAAATAGTGTGTCTCGAACTCACAGTTCAGTATTTTAGGAGAGCCTGAACCCACTCATCGCAGAGTCATTAAATGCCACACATTCCACTTCAACCCATTGATTCATCCTCCCACCTCCAAAGCTGAACGACTCACAGATTTGGTCTTTCCACTAATAAAAAAGATGTCAACCCTCCGCCTAAATTTTAGGAATTTTTCTTTCCATCATGCACAAGATGGTTTTAATGCCAAAACAATGACAAGGGTTGTGGTCTGCTTGGGTTTGTTGGTTTGGAGTTTTTTTACAGAATGTTTTACTTCCAGAAATGTATTCAAATCTGTTTCAATAACAAAACCCACAAACATGGTACATTTAAGTCAGGAGACTCACCATTCCTGACAGTTTAACCGACACAGGGAGATTTCCAGCTGGTCAGCATTTCACTCCAGCTCAAGCTCCACATCCCATTAATCCAATGGAATCCAATAATGTTTGCTCTGATAGCACACTGCAGAGGGATCGGGCTTCCTAGACCCCGTGTTCCAGGACAGAATCCATGACCCAGTAACCCACTTCTGGCAGAGGTTAAGGAGAGGTACCTCAGACAGGGACGTTCACTCCTGTCATTCACACAACCTGTGCAAGACACAAAAACTTCAAGCCAAAAAGCTGTTTCTCCCAAATTTACATGGCTGAACAGCTCCAGTGAGAGCAACAGCCCTGGCAACTCACAACCAACCTTCCTTCAGCCTTTTTTACCAGCAAAACCACAACAACCCTCCTCAAGGAACAGCCCTTGGCACCTTGCAGTGCAGCACCTCTACAATGAGCATAACGTGCCCAAACTGCCATCCTTCACTTTTTTGGAGAGTCTGGATAAACAGCTGAAGTTCTCAAGACAACCTAAGATTTAAGAGGAAAGGTGAAAATTGTAGATTTATGAAGGTAAAAATCCCAGGAGCTGATCTTTAGTGGTGGGAATGGCATTTGAGATGAGACTACTTCAAGCAGGAATGAAAAATATGAATATATACGTAGGCACACACGTGTTTTTACAATATCTACTATTTTTCCAACAGCCACTACAGATAGACAGTATTAACACAGCCTTCAGTTCCCACATGAACTAAAACCAGCCACAAAATCCCAGGAATATCTCTGCCCCCTCAGCACTCGCACTGCCCCCTCAGCCCTCCTGCCTGCTCACGATCCACCCCCTGAACAGGACATGAAGAGCAAAGCTCCCATCCAGCCTCCTCCAAAACAAGCTCCTTCTCCCACAATCCTGACAAAAATAAAGAGGCAACCTTGCTAAAATAAGATCCCGATGTACATTTATATTTTTGCCACAAAATGTTATTTATTCATCCTCTTACTGGCGAGCCTTCCCACTGTTTAGGAGCAGCAGCCCCTACGGGAGTTGTGTTACCCCTCAAATCCAAAGCTCCTGAACACGTAACAGATTCAGGACAAGGATTTCTGTACCACTCCCAACCTGCCCCTTCTATTCTCCATGATTTCATTCCAGCTGCTGAGCAACAGCCTCGCCAGTCTCCAGGTGATGCACGATCCCGATTATGCTCTGTGATCCCGAGAAAAGACACCCTCGTGGAGGCTCCTGCACAGATCCCAGGAAGTTAATTCTGGCTCTGCTCAGATACTGAGAGTCAGCTCCAGGCTGACTCAAAAGCAGGAGCCGAGCACTAGTGGGATTAGGGATCAACAGGAGAGGAAGCTCTCTGATTTCACCTAACGGGATCTGGGCTGCAGCGCTCCTGGCCAGTCCCCCTTGGCATTCCCAGCTCTGTACAAGCAAAAGATTTTCCTCTGCATTAAAGTAAGGAAAAGTCAGGGCAACTTGAGCTGTCCTTCGTTATAAGGCTAAAAACCAGCAGCCCCTTCTCTGTCCCTCCCACGTCCCCCTCCCCATCCGCCCACTCGAGCGAGCCACGGCTCGGAGTGTTTGTGCATGGTTAAACCACAATCCTTTCCTTTGCCTGACTCCAGGAGAAGAAAAATCCAACTTGCCAGAGGAGCATCTGCATCGAGAACTGCTCTGGCTGATGGGATCAGCACTCAGGAGCACCAGGGAAAGCAGGAGACAGGGTCGTGGGCCAATTCATCATCCTGGCACGCAGCACCCGCAGACATCCTCCCCCCCCCTCCCAAACCTCGGCCGTAAAAAATCCCATAAAAATAGAATAAACCCCCAAGCAGAAGTTGAGAACAAATGTGCTTTGAACGCTGCACAAATGACATTGAAGATGCAGAAGAAATATGTATTTGCTGTTGCACTGCACGATTCCATGGGCTTATTTCCTACGTACACATCTCACGCACCCTTCCCACGCACATCCCCTCCCCTCCACCCCCGCGGCTCCTTCACAAAAAAATCGGGAAAATAAAAATCTTTGATCCCTAAGGAGTATTTTAAAAGCTACAAACCCCAACTAACCCCTCTCTGCAGCCTTTTCTGACCCATCCACGGGGTGGAGGGGGGGGTGCATTCAGAGCCCCATGACACAACCTGGAGTCGTCCCTTCACCCCCTCCATCCCAAATCCCACACGTTTTCCATGTTATTAACCCGTGTCCCAGCTCAAAGGACGCTGGGCCACAGCAGGTCTTTACAGCTGTCCTTACACCACCTCTTTTCCGTAAGCCCGACATCTCTGTGGCAGTGTTTGCATCCACAGGCTTTCATCCTGGAGAATCCCTCCCTGCCTCCTCCCACCGCTCTTTTTGGGGAGGATAACGTAATTTCCAGCTCACGCTGGAAGATGCTTTTTTATCCCTGCTGAGCCCGAGGTCACTTCCCAGACCCGTCCTCTGGCCAGTGTCTCCTCCACCCCCGGAGCTCTGCTGCCAGGAGGGGGAACAATCCCTCATTCCTGACCTTCAGCCCCACCGCCGTCCCCACCGATGAGGAGGTTTCTTCTCTCTCTCTCCAAAGCCATCACGATGCGTTTTCCCTCTCCCACAGCTCCTTCCCTGCAGGGGGGTCACTGAGCCGCTGGGCTCCCGCTGGTGGGGATGGATGAGACCCTCATCCCTCGTCCCCTGTTTGAGGGGGGGAGCTCAATCCAACCCTCTGGAATCGGCGCATCCCAGCGCTCGGCAGCCGGGGGGCCGCCCCCCTGCAGACCCTCTCTGGAGCAGCTCCCGCGTTCCGTGGGGTCTTTCGGTGGCTGCCCCCCGGCTCCAGGAGGGGGGTGATGGGGTGAGTCCCCCCCCTCCCCGGGGCCATAGGAGCTCCCTCTGCAGCGCTGCTGCTGCTGCTGCGAGGGTCACCCCCAGCCCCGGGCTGGTCCCCACGCTGGTGTCCCCCCCTCCATCATCATCTCCTGTCGGGAAGAGCAGCTCCATGACCCCCCTCCCCGTCCTGCCCCACATCTGTGGGGCAGCAAGAGCCCACCCCATCCCTGAGGCATCACCTGCAGCCCCACAGAATTTGAATCATTTCCACCCCGTGCCATGGGGGCACAGACCTGTGTCCCCTCCGGGCTCTGAGGTGACAGCAGCCCCATTCCCCTCTCCCCAGCCCCACACATTCGTTTTGGGGGGGCACCTTTCCTCCCTTTGGGGCTCTCCTCGGTGAAGCAGAAGTCACCCCAAATCTTCACGTGGGGGACACCAACCCAGATCCCGCTCGGACCAAGGACCCCCACTCCTCCCACCCCAGCCCCACAGACACATTTTGGGAGAATTTCTCTTCCCCTCAGACATCCCCGCAGCACAAGGGGGGCCCTGACAACTTCTCCACCGTGGGGAGCGCAGGCAAAGCTCCACCTCAGACCGTGAAGTGACAACGACCCCCACATCCCCCAGCTCAGCCCCCCAGGCTCACTTTGTGGCAATCTCTTCTCCCTTTGGGTCTCTCCTCACCCAAAGTTGGAGTAACCCCAAATCTCCATGTGGGGGGCACTGCACTGACTGTGACCATCTCAGCCCACAAGCTGACAACGACCCCCATGTGCCCCATCTCAGCCAGTGACAGTGACCCACCTCCACTGGAAGCAGGAGATGACACCGATCCATGTTCATCTCGAACCATGGGGTCACAATGACCCAGAACTACCTCAAACCACGAGGTGACAGCCATGCCCATCCACCCCACATCAGCCAGGGGACACTGACCCACCTCCATCTCAGACCATGAGGTGATGCTGACCCTCGCTAGTCCCACATCAGCCAGGGGACTCTGACCCATCTCAAACCACGAGGTGACACTGACCCAATGCCCATGGCTCCATTTCAGCCAGGGGACAATGACCCACCTTGGACCAGGAGGTGACACTGACCCACGTCCACCTCAGACCATGAGCCGACGTTGACCCCTATCTGCCCCACTTTGGCCAGGGGACTCTGACCCACCCCAGACCACGACATTGACTCACATCCATCTCAGACCATGAGCTGACAGCTCCCCACCTCTGCCAGGGGACAGTGACCCTCATCAAACCAGGAGGTGACACTGACCCACGTCCACCTCAGACCACAAGCTGACAACGACCTGCACCTGCCCCAGCTTGGCCAGGAGACTCTGACCCACCTCAGACCACGAAGTGACACTGACCCACGTCCATCTCAGTCCACGAGCTGACAATGACCCTCATGTGGGCCAGGGGACAGTGACCCAGCTCAAACCACGAGGTGACAATGACCCATGTCCAACCAGGACCATGAGCTGACAGCGCCCCCCGCCTCAGCCAGGGGATACCGACCCACCCCAAACCCCGAGGTGACACGGACCCACGTCCCCCTCAAACAAGGAGGGGACAATGACCCACGTCCCCCTCAAACAAGGAGGGGACAATGGCCCACGTCCTCCTCAAACAAGGAGGGGACACCGACCCACGTCCTCCTCAAACAAGGAGGGGACACCGACCCACGTCCACCTCAACCAAGGAGGGGACACCGACCCACGTCCTCCTCAAACAAGGAGGTGACACCGACCCACGTCCACCGCGGGCCACGAGGTGACACCGACCCACGAGGTGACATTGACCCACGGCCACCACCTCGGACCAGGCACCGCCGCCCCGGGCCCCTCCTCGGCCGCGCTCCCGGACCCTCCGCGGGCACGGCGGTGCCCCGGGCCGCCCCTTACCTCCACACCTGCCCCATCTGCAGCAGGTGGATGACGGACTGCCAGACCCAGACGGAGATCCTGCAGAGGCGCTGCGCCCCGGGGGTGGCGGTGCCGCCGGCTCCTCCTACCCCGCCGGCGGGTCCCCCGCGCCGGCCCGCGGTCCCCCCCATCATGGGCGGCCCGCGGCTGCTGAGCCCCTGCACGGCGCCCAGCCCGCCGCCCGTGTAGTCCTGCACGAACCAGCGGAAGCTCAGGATCTGCACCAGCACCGAGGGCAGCAGCACGAAGGCCAGGGTGAGGCCGCACCACAAGTAGTCCCGCCGGCCGTAGTGGTGCAGCGCCAGCCACAGGTCCGTGCCCACGTCCCCCAGCAGCACCAGCAGCGCCAGCACGATCCACAGGCAGTCCAGCCACGGCCGCTCGGCCGCCTCGCCGCCCTCCGGCGGCCCCTCGGCGGCG
>VXBA01005352.1:1386029-1448121 GCA_013399895.1 Serilophus lunatus
CCGCCGCTTCCGGGGGCGGCGCTTCCGCGGGGCGCGGGACGGGCCGGGGCCGCCTGGCGGCGACAGCGGCGTGAGGGAGCCGGGGAGCGCTGGGGACGGGCGGGCTGTGTCCCGGGCAGGGGAGCGCCTGGCGCGCCACCGGGCGGATCGCAGCCCCGTCCAGACTCTGCGGGGTTCGCCCCTTTAAAAGCGTATTCCCGAATTCCGCGGTTCTGCGCGGGGGTTTTTTTGGGGAACACGTCCAGGGATGGTGGCTGCACCACGGCGCTGGGCAGCCTGGCCCGTTGCGTCGCCACACGTTCCGTGAGGAACTTTTTTATTTTTTTCCGAATATCCAGTCTGAACCTCCTCTGGCACAGCTTGAGGCCGTTTCACAGAATCACAGAATCGAGGAGGTTGGGAAAGACCTCTGAGGTCATCGAGCCCGACCTGCGACCCAACACAACCTTGTCCCCCAGCCCAGAGCACTGGGTGCCACGTCCAGTCGTTCCCTTGGGACACCTCCAGGGATGGGGACTCCACCACCTTCTTGGGCAGCCCCTTCCAATGGCTAATCACCCCTTCTGTCAAGAAATTCTTCCCAACGTCCAACCTAAACCTCCCCTGCCGCGGCTTAAGACTTGGGCTCTAAGATCTCCCCAGAGTCTTCTCGGTTCTTTCAGCCTTTCCTTACAAGAGAAGTGTTCCATCTCTCTAATCGTCTTAGAGTCATCGAATCTTCACAGAAGCAATGAATATCCCGAGTTGGAAAGGACCCACAAGGATCATCCAGTCCAACTTCTGGCTCTGCACCGGACACCCCAAAAATCCCACCGTGAGCCCAAGAGTGTTGTCCAAGCACTCCTTGAGCTCTGGCAGCCGTGGGGCTGTGACCAAACCCTGGGGAGCCTGGTCAGTGCCCAACCACCCTCTGGGGGAAACAGCTTTTCCTAATATCCAACTCAACTGGAACAGCTCCAGCTGTTCCCTCGGATCCTGTCACTNGTCTTAGAGTCATCGAATCTTCACAGAAGCAATGAATATCCCGAGTTGGAAAGGACCCACAAGGATCATCCAGTCCAACTTCTGGCTCTGCACCGGACACCCCAAAAATCCCACCGTGAGCCCAAGAGTGTTGTCCAAGCACTCCTTGAGCTCTGGCAGCCGTGGGGCTGTGACCAAACCCTGGGGAGCCTGGTCAGTGCCCAACCACCCTCTGGGGGAAACAGCTTTTCCTAATATCCAACTCAACTGGAACAGCTCCAGCTGTTCCCTCGGATCCTGTCACTGGTCACACAGAGCAGAGATCAGAGCTGTCCCTCCACTGCCCCTCATGAGGAAGCTGCAAATCCGAATGAGGTCTGTCCTCAGTTTCCTCTTCTCCAGGCTGAACAAACCAAGTGACATCAGTCGCCCTTCATATGGTTTCCCCTCCATACCCTTCTCTATCTTCCCGGCCCTCTTCTGGACACTCAAAAAGTTCCATTGTGCTTCTTCCCTCAAACTCCATGTGCTGATATCAGCATTCCCCAGACCATTCTCAGCTGGACCCCTTTGTGATGGCCCCATCCCGCTCCCAAATCTGCTCTCTGGCACAGCTTGGCACCCCAACCCCACATCACCTTGTGACTCTTCCACATCCCCCACTACAGTGTCTTCCTGTCCCTCTCCTTCTAACAGAAGGATCCCACATCCTCTCCTCTGCTCTTGTCCTTTCCTTACCCGTTTGGGGGGACACTGCTTCTCCTACCCTGAATTTATGGAGTCAGGCAGAGCAACCAGCTCCTCTCCATGGGCTCAGCTCTGTGTTGGAGAAACCTCTGGCAAGCTGAGGGAGCAGCTCCCAGCTCCATTTTTGGGATTTGCCTGGGGCTGAGCTGCACCTCAGGCAGCTGTTTCACTGAAGGATCCTCTAGCAGGATGGGAAAGCCAAATTCAAGGTCCTTCTCCCCAAGATCCACATTATATATCTGTTCATTCATCATATCCATCTTTTCTGAGCTGTCTTGTGCTGTCCTCTGTAGGTTACAGTCTTCCCTCTTTTCCATTTGTGCTTTTTCCCCCCGCATTTCCTAAGTGTGCTCCTTCCAGATGCTCCTTCTCCAGCTGCTGCTTCTACCTCTTTCTGTGGGTGTTTGAATTCTAGCCTTTTGTTTTTCTTTAAACTGTGATAAAATATCAGGGCTAAGAGATTCAGGGCTCCAGAACTGGCTGCCAAAGTTGCTGCTTTGCAGAGTCTAAATTTCAACATGGAAAAAACCTCTTAGAAGGTAGAAAAGTGTATAAATGCAGATAAAAAGCTTTTTGCAGGAAGGAAAAATTAATTTAATCTTAAAAAAAAAGGTGGGAGGACTTGCATATTTTAAATAGTCTGCCTGGGAAGGGTGTGTTTGGCGTTCCTGAGTTGAAGGAGCTCCAAAGTTTTGTGCAGTCTGAAAAATCCTGCTGGTTTTGGAATGGTTGGTTCTTCCTATAGCAGAGAAAGAGAAAAGGAGCAGAAAGGAAAGATTTGGGCATCATCCAGATGATGCACTTGGTGCACACCTGGTATGGCCAAACTGGGGTGAAATTCTGGTACAAAGTTCTCCAAAATGAGAAAACTGGTATTATCTATGATATTATATAACTGGATTAGAGAGGACATGATCCCACAGGTCCCCACAATAATGAATTTAAATGTTGCAGATATTCCCTTAATTTCTGCCAATTTAAACTATTGCAAAGAGATGGAAATAAGACAAAAACCCCTTCAACTTGACCAAAATGACTTCACATGCATAAGACACATATAAAAATAGATTTATAACATAAAATCCTTCTCCTCTTGGACGCTTTCAAACCTAAAGATGGATGTTCATTCTCCCAGCAGTAAGAAATAAGGACTCTGGGACCCGTATTCTTGGGTGAGAAGCACCCAGATTAAGCTTCAACTTCTGATTTGCAGTACAAGGAGATATAAATGGAAACATTCCTCATTCCTTCAAACTCTTCCGTGCAGCAGATTTGCTACATATGATTAGAGAGAGAAAAACCAAAACAACGCAGAAGTAATAACACTATTGGGACTTATTATTGAAATAGAAGTGTAGGTGCACGTTGTACTTCACAAACCAATAAGGGGGCAGACGAGTCATCTGTTTTGATACAAAAACCACCCAAACTTGTGTGATGAGACATACGGGTGGGAGAAGGCAGCAGTTGAGGATTGTGGCGTTGGCACACGAAATGAGAAAAGCAGCTGCTCGGACAAGAGATGACATGACACAACACACTGCTGGCACTGCCTCACAATTTCTCCATGCAGTTGTGACCACCTGTGTCCAAGAAGGGTAAATTCAGAATGGAATCCATGCAGGAAAGAGCCAGGCGTTGATCAGAGGTCAGGACGGTCCATCTTCCTTCTGTGGACTGAAAGAATTTGGCTTGCTCAGTTTAGCAAAAATGAGACTGGAGAAGGAATGTGTTTTCTGCCTATAAATACACCCTGGAAAGTAAAATGCAAGTGAAGGGAAAGGCGTTGGGACACTGAAGGGCAACGGTGGAAAAGTAAATGAGTAGGAACTGGCCACGAATATATTTAGTCTGGAAATCGGAAGATCTTTCCAGTAGGAGTATCAGAGACTGAAATAAAAAAGTAACTCATTTTAACACATAGCTTCACAACCTTATCTAGGAAAATGCGTGCCAATATGGAACGATAAACAGCTGGGATGAAAGCCTTTGAAAGGTCTTCCACCCTAGATCATCTCTTCTTGGAAAACTCTTGTCCATTTTGATGCATGGTATGCTACGTTCCTTCCTGCATCAGGCAATGACTCATGGATACATGACTCCGTGGGTGGCCAGAAGAGATATCTCCACCACTTACATCTTAATTCCGGATTATCCCATGATGTTCTCCAGCTCCTGCTCACTCTCCTAGTGCACAGCAGGGATGCAGCCATGTTCACATCTCCCCACAGCTCCTTGGTTTCCCTGGTTACCCACAGCCACAGCTGTGTGGCCACTTCAGCCAAGGGCATGGGAATGAGTGGATCCACAAGAGCTGCCGTGCTGTTCCCTGTAGCCCCAGCCCTCCCAGGGAGCTCCAAGTCACTAGTCAGAGGCTGTTTCTTTTATTAGCCAACTCTCTGTATTTTTAGGGATTTTTTGGAAGTTGTGAGTGTCAATCACACCCGTGTTGAGATCTCTCAACTCATATTTTTGAGAGGAGGAAGCTTTTTTCGGCACTCAGCAGCATCCCACACTTCCCTCATGGTGGAGGCGCTTGTGTCCGGAGGCCTGGGTAAACTCTGGTTGACCCTGAGATCTGCAAGTATTTATAAAACAAGTTTAGCCAGGGTTTTTCCCTTGCAGCACTCGAAGCTGTTCTGTCTGTGCCTTGCATTTCATGGTCCTTCTTTTCTTCAGAGGCATCAGGAACGAGAGGCATGTTTGGTGCTCCAGCAGGACTCTGGCCTGGGATCATAACCTCCTTGTGCTGCTTGGTTAAAGGCTTTTTCCATCCTGATCAATACACTAATTGAGCTGTGTGGTCTTCCATCTTCCAGGCATTTATTCAGATCAGGGGAGCAAACACTATATATAGAGAGGTATGTAAGCCAGAATCAGAGTTGTGTAAATCTGGAACTACCTCATTTAAATAACTGGGGGATGGATCCAGCTGAGTGTTTGGTGTACGTGGAGTACAGATAATTACAATTAATGGGGATTTACTTTAAGCAAAGTAGGTCAGAAAAAATGACATCTTATTGTGTCATTAGTTTCCATCAATTACTTCCATGTTGTTTGCTCAGTTCCCAAGTCAAACGAGTGTGGGCTGACAGCCTTGCAAGCTCAACTTGGTATTGTCTCTAAAAATCAAACTGCATTATTTCTGCCTCATGCATCATCACTAACAATAAAGCATCCACTGCTGGAATATAGCAGGTGGCTTTGTTATTCATGCATGAGGCAGAAAAGGCTCCAGCTTCCTTTGCCACGACATTTATGTCTCCGCAGTAAGAAAAGTTGGACATGTTGGTAAACTTAGTTGTGATTGTGTGAGCTTGACTTAGAAGAGACACTCAGGGCAGTCTTTCTGTTGATTTAATTTCTATTAATCTTTTTGAATGTTACTTATATATACCATGGAAGGATTAGCAGGGTACTTCTTTTGCGGCTACTTGTTCCCCTGTGATAGGACATTCATAGACTCATGGAATGGTTTGGGTTGGGAGTGAACTCTTAAAGCTCACCTAGGTCAGCCCCCCCCTGCCCTGTCCCATGGGCAGGGACACCTTCCACTATCCCAGATTGCTCCAAGGGTTGCTCCAACCTGGCCTTGAACACTTCCAGGGATGGGGCAGCCACAGCTTGTCTGGGCAACCCATGCCAGGGCCTCACCACCTTCACATGGAAGAATTTCTTCCCAAAATTCAGTCTAATCCTGCAATCTTGTCAGTTTGAAGCCATTGCCCCTTGTCCTGTCCCTCCATCCCTTGTCCCAAGTCCCTCTCCAGCTCTCTTGGAGCCCCTTTAGGCTCTGGAAGGGGCTCCAAGCTCTCCCTGGATCCTTCCCTTCTCCAGCTGAACACTCCCAGCTCTCCCAGCCTAGCTCCACAGCAAAGGGGCTCCAGCCCTTGGAGCTTCTCCGTGGCCTCCTCTGGACTCTTTTCAGCAGCTCCAGGTCCTTCTGCTGTTGTTCCCCAGGGCTGGAGGCAGCTCTGCAGGTGTGGTCTCACCTGAGGGGGCAGAGGGGCAGAATCCCCCCCTCCCCTGCTGCCCACGCTGTGGGATCAGCCCAGGACATGGGAGGTTTCTGGGCTGAGAGTGTCCATGGCCAGGGCATGTCCAGCCTCTCACCCACCCCCGTGTCACATAAGGCTTTCTAGGAAAGGTGCAGAAGGTACCAAATGTTCTGAACTGAAAAGCCAGTTCACAGGCATCCTGAGAACTGCCTTCAAGAGAGTGTGAGGAATGTTTGGTGATGCTTTCCTGTTCCTTCCCTTCTTTTTATTGGAGTGCTTAATTTTTAAGTGTTCATTTTAGCAAAGCACTTGACTGGTAAGTGTTCTCACTGACTGTCGATAGCCGTGTCTTAGTCCCTATTGATCACAGAGTCATGGAATCACAGAATGGTTTGGGTTGGAAGGGACCTTGAAGGTCATCTCAATCCACCCCCCTGCCATGGGCAGGGACACCTCCCACCATCCCAGGCTGCCCTAAGCTGTGTCCAACCTGACCTGGAAACAACTGATGTGTTCTCACAGGGGGATCAGGTGCTTCACTTTCACTCCCAGTTCCTTACTTTCAATCTATACTTTCACATGCAACTCAGTAGTTTTACATGGATTATGCTTTCCAGGAAATCCATTCAAATTAAAGAATATGTTTAGAATTCAGTAGTCCAATCCTGTTGGTCCTTTTCAAATGCAATATTCTTATAAGCCATTCTGGGTTTACTTGCTGAGGTTTTAGCAGGATGGGGCTATCACAGAGAAGGAAAGCCAAGAGGGTATTCCTTAAAAATGGACTTCTCTTCCTGGGTATATTTTTAACAAAATGGGGGGATTGATATAATTTACAGAGATTTTGATGTTGATTAAATTAATTGATTAATGAAAAACATGTTCAGGTCCTCAGGTGTTGCATGATAAAAACTGGATAACAATTCTCTACTTAAATATGTAATTATGTAAATCCCAGACTTGCCTCTATTGGAGAGAAATGTTACATTTAAATCACTTTACACCTCCTGACAAATTTAAGAATTAGTATGGTCTTGGGAAGTGTGCATTAGCAAACTTCATCGTTCCCATTATCTAGATCTTACCTGCGGTGACAGGTTTTATTCAGCTCTCCTCAGGCTTCCTTTAATCTCCTGAGAGCTGCAACTGTTTTCATTTATCTCTCAGCATCAAAAGGAACCTGTCTCTGTGCTTTCCCTTTGTGGGACACCTTTTAGCTGCCATCAGCTGAACCACTGACATTGGATGTGTGATCGTGGGGCCACCCGGGACTGGGCTGTGCAGGCAAGGGTGACTGCAAGAAGATTTCTACCCTGCCTGCCTTTTCTTTGCAAAGCCTGGAATTATTTGCAGCTTTCTCAATAAACCAAGCACAGAATAATCCCCTCAGTCCTGCTCCTCAAGGTACTGGTTACCCAGCAGGAAGAAGCAATGTGACTTCATCAGCCAAAAAAGGTGGCGAGAACTGTGTGTTTCTCCCCTTGGAAAAACATTAACAGCTCAGACCTCCCATTTGATGGACTTGCTTGGTGCTTTTCCAAGCTGGGATTTAGGAAAAGTGACTACACAGCATTTCCTACTTCCCCCCATGAGATTCCAATGATTTAATTGGCGATGAAGGGCAGGGATGTATCTCAGAGAGTAGCTGGCTGCTGTTGTCAGTGTGCCACTCCACTCTTTGGAGCTCAGTGAAAAATAAAGTTATCAGGCAATGCTTCCCCTCCAAGCCGGGTGAAGGTTGGCCCTTGTGCCAAGAGGAGGAGCTGTACATGGGATATGGCTTCTCTTACTCTGGGTCACTGGAAAAGCCAGTGCATAGCCCTGGACCATGGGAGGAAGTGAAATTGGATTCCACACCTTAACTAAGGTAAAGTGTATTTCCCATAATATGATCCCCCTTCTCACAGATCTTCATGCTTAATTTTTATAACTGGTAATCATAGAATCACTGAAGGGATTAAAAAGTTCACCTTGTTCCAACCTCCCTGCCATGGGCAGGGACACATTCCACTATCCCAGGTTGCTCCAAGCCCCATCCAACCTGGCCTCAAACACTTCCAGGGATGGGGCAGCCACAGCTTCTCTGGGAAACCTGTTTCAGTTCCTCCCCACCCTCACAGCCAAGAATCTCTTCCCAATATCCCATCTCTCCCTGCCCTCTGGCAGTGGGAAGCCATTCCCTGTGTCCTGCCACTCCAGACTCTTGTTCAAAGTCCCTCTCCAGCTCTCTTTTCTTCTCCAGGTGAACACCCCCAGCTCTCCCAGCCTGTCTCCAGAGCAGAGGGGCCCCAGCCCCTGGAGCATCTCTGTGGTCTCCTCTGGACTCATTCCAACAGGTCCTTCTTATGCTGGAAGCTCCAGAGCTGGAAGCAGTCCCTCAGAGGAGTCTCATGATGCTGTAAACCTCCTCCAAATTCAAGGATGTAACAGAATATCTTCTCTCACTTTGGAGTTGATGATTAAATATGACTTTTTATATCAAACCAAATAAAGACAGGATGTTGCAAATATCCGAACCTGCCTGGGTTTCCCCTTGGAAAAAAAACAAACAAAACCCAAACCAAAACAATCAAACACACCCAAAAAGTCCCACAACAACAACATCTCCCAAAACAAAAACACCTCCCAAAAAAACCAAAACCAAAGTAAACAGAAAAAAAAAAACCTATCCCAAGGAAAAGGCTGCTGATGGTAGCCACTCTGGTGACTGTGGCTTCTTCCATCTCCCTTTGGCTGAAACATCAGCCTAAGCATTGCCTGTTTCTAATGTCGGTTTTTACCTCTTAGTCTTTTTACTTCCCCTCTCCACAGCCTTTCCTCTAGTCAAGTTATTACAGAGAAATCACCTTCCCCTGATTCCCTGCTGACCTCCTGAGACACTCCATGGACCATTTTCCTAAAGCTCTGTCTACACAGGGTCTCCTTCTGTTTCTCTGCTTTTTCACCCCAAAGACAGAATTTCCATTTCCATATTATTTATATTGTTTATGGTGGGATTCTTGGGCTTGTCCTGTGCAGGACCAGGAGTTGGACCTTGATGATCATTGTGGGTCCCTTCCAACTCAGGATATTCTCTGATTCAATGCTGGTTGCACCTCTGCAGTCCTTCTCTCCATGAACCACATGGGATCTCTTAACTTACATGTCCTTTTGTACTTGGTAAATCTTTTCCCCTTCCCTTGGCTCCACTGCAATCCCCATTTGTACCACTTTGATCCTAAATAGAGTTATAGAATCATAGAATGGCTTGAGTTGGAAGGAACCTTGAAGATCACGTAGTTCCAACCCCCTGCCAGGGATCTTCCCACTCCATGCCTTTGTCCTCTGCTGACTCAGCTTCTCTTGGCAGGAACAGGCTCTACTTTCAAGCAGCAACATGGACTTTTTCCTTGTTTTGAAAAGATCAGTTTATCTGGCTTTGCACTTGGCATTAAGTGTAAGGAGATGGGGCATAAACACCGTTTATAACTGAGCAAAGATCTCTTTTGTAGGATAACAGAAACACTCTTATTTCTTCCTTCCTTTCACTCTCTCACCATATTAAAAGCATCACCATTTCCCTTTCTCTATTTTTAAATGCTTTTAATTAATTTGGCTTTGCACAGGTTATTTAATATCTCAGGGGACAGATGAGATTTGCCCAGCTTGAAATGGATGTTTAAAGTCTCTCATCTCTGTGGCACAAATGATCATGTGGCTATTTCAGAGAAGGTCTAAAAATTAAGTCTGTCTACTCTGAAGTCCCGGTTCAGGCACACACTGTGCTTTCTGATAGATGAACATCACCAGCATTTCCAGCTTTGGCAAGTGCTCTTATCATTTCTTCATCTGCCAGCACACACAGTGTTTCTGAATCTCTTAATTAGGGATCTGAAGTTTTGCCCTAAGATACCAAAGTAACTGGTTCAGTTTCTTTGCACTGAAAACTGATGTTTGCCTTGTCCGTAATTACCTAAATTGTCGAGGAAAAAAATGATTCTGCTTTCATGTTGATTCACTTTTGTAATTTCATTGCCAGGGCTAAGTGTGGCGCCCATTTAAATTATCTCCTACTCTCATTTTACTCAAGACATGCTATTTGCTAACAGAGATTCAATATGGAAAAACGGGAAGGTGACAACTACCTCCTTCATCAACGCAAATGACAATAATCTCCTCTCCTGCACCATGTAAATATAAACATTGAATCAGCCCAGACAGAAATACCCTTCTGCATTTAGAAATATGGATGTGGAAAGGCGACACCTGCTCTCATTTATGGAGTCATAAAACTCAAGTTTATCTACTGGTTCAATGGCAAATCCTTCAGGAGATCAACAGCAGCATGGACTTGGTCTAAAATTGTCCTCAGCATTTTTTACAAGAATATGGACATTCTTTACCCTTTGATTACACTTATACATGGAAATAGAAGATTAATTTTCCTTCTTGTCAAATTTTTAGAATCATTTGTACTAAAACACATCCCATACAATTCCACTATAAATTTCTTTGTTAAATATATATAGCTCTTTGATATTATTAGTAGACTCTGTACAACTTCTAAAGCAACATTAAGCCTTCCACAAATTATCACTTCTTGGAATAAGTGCTGTTGGATGTGCAGAGACTTGTGGTGAGGATGATTTTGTGAGAAACTTCTAGGAAGAGCACAAGGAAATCTTTGCTGTCAGACTTTTAGATATGCACTCTAAAAGTAGTTGACAGCATTGACTTCAACCACAGAATCACAGAATGGTTTGGATTGGGAGGGAACATAAAGCTCATCTCATTCTGCCATGGGCAGGAACACCTTCCACTATCCCAGGTTGTTCCAACCTGGCCTTGGACACTTCCAGGGATGGGGCAGCCACAGCTTCTCTGGGCAACTTGTGCCAGGGCCTTACCACCCTCACAGGGAAGGATTTCTTCCTAACATCTAATCTAAATCCACCTTCTCTCATTTTAAATCCATTCCCCTTTGAGATAGATTTGAAAGAGATGTGAAAGTCTGTGACTTCCAGAAGATCAGTTGTCTACAACGACCTTTTGGCTCCTGGATAAACATTACTGGATAAAATAACACCATCCTCCTTCTCAGAGATTATATCATAGAATCACTGAATGGTTTGGGTTGGAAAGGACCTTGAAGATCATCCACTTCCATGGGCAGGGACACCTTCCACTAAACCAAGTTTCTCACAGCCACTATTTCCTAAACAGAGTTAATAAATAAACCTGCACATGGCTCCATGAGTCTTGCAAAGGAGACAAAAGTAAACACCAAAAAAGGCAACCTTTCTCTCACCCTGCTGAAAATCCAAGTTCTCCAGGCTCTGCTGCTTCTCTTTTGATTCCTCCTCATGCTTTGAACCATTCCTCTCTCCACAAGGATGGGTGTTTAGATACTTGCCTTCTAATCAGCCACAATTACAGCCTTTTCCAGTATCTTCTGCTGCCAAATTGGAGGGGGGGGGAAGAGAAAAGGTTTAAAAAAAAAAAACAGAGAGAGAGGCTAATGCTTGAAAAGACATATGTGTTTAGTGTTGTTGGCAGATTTGTAAACTTATTAGTGCCTCCGCACACCATGTAATTAAGATCTACTGGTAATTAGTCAATAGTTAAAAATAGGGGTTGGTATTGTGCTGCTGAAAACGCCTACAAAATAATGTGTTCTCTGCACTCAAGATGCAGTTAATGTCTCTAAAAAATGTTAATTTAAAAAATATGTATTTGTTTCAGAGCCAGAATTTTTAGGAAAGTAGATTTCAGTGTGTGCATGTGCATTCAACGTCTTTATCCTCGGACATTTGTGTGTGCTTGTGTGATGTCCAAACACACTGACTGCATGTTTTGTCTTGGGTAAAAATGTTAAGCTATAAAACTGCAGACTCGACAGAGCCATGAAGGGAAATGGGAGCTATTCTCATTTGTCGATTTCCATTGAAATAAACCTGCTCATCAAAGGAAATTGCTCAAAAATCCACAGGAATGGCAGATGTGCAGCACCATGGGGCAGATGTCTGGTGTTTGGAGAGTCATGCGTGTATTTTCTGAATATTCAGGGATTACCACAGTCTATAGATATAATCCTTTAGTAACCTGGAATGTCAAAGACAATACAAAAGCTCTAATGCCATGTAGCAAACGCTTTGGCCAAACCGCTCTCTAAGAGCAGGTTGGAATTAACTTGTCCTTGTCCTATGAAAAGGAGACCCAAAAGAGGTGATGGGGCTCTTTTAGATTTCTTAACTGCTACTGTATAATGTGCTCCAGAGCTGTGAGAGTTGCTGGTGATGTTCTGAAAGGACGTCTCATTTGGCTGTCATAAGCAATCTGCAGTGATTTGTTGTGCAGACAGGCATTTGTCTCAAGTAATCCAAAGGGCTTATTGTGATTGCTTCCTAGATCCAAGGAACGTACAGTCGACTCGATGGGGGATTCATTTGTTATGCTCCCAAACCTCTCCTAAACCTTTCCTTATGTCATGTCAATGGATTTGTCAGGCCACCCTCAGACAGCAGAGATGCTCTGGTGGGGCAGATTTCCCTTTGCCAAGCAGGGTTAGTCACTGTGTTGATAGACCTGTTTCTGAAGTGCCTGTGGTGAGGGAAATTCTGCTCCAGGAAATAAAGTGGGCTTTGTTTCATGCTCTTAACAAACTCAGGTTCAGTTGATCTTAGGAGGAAAAAGCCTTACTCCAAATCCAGGGTAAAGCAGAAAAGACCATGCCTGGACAGTCCTACAAAGGCCCAAGTTTTTTCACGGGTTCTTCATGATACACCCATGTGTCCACAGAATCATAGAATCCCAGAATGGTTTGGGTTGGAAGGGACCTTAAAGCTCACCTTGTTCCAGCCCTGCTGTCATGAACGGGGACACCTTCCTCTATCCCAGGTTGCTCCAGCCTGGCCTCAAACACTTCCAGGGATGGGGCAGCCACAGCTTCTCTGGGAAACCTGTTTCAGTGCCTCACCACCTTCACATGGAAGAATTTCTTCCCAAAATTCAGTCTAATCCTGTGGTCTTTTCAGTTTGAAGCCATTGCTCCTTGTCCTGTCCTTCTGTCCTTTGTCCCAAGTCCCTCTCCAGCTCTCTTGGAGCCCCTTTAGGCTCTGGAAGGGGCTCCAAGCTCTCCCTGGATCCTTCCCTTCTCCACCTGAACACCCCCAGCTCTCCCAGCCTGGCTCCACAGCAGAGGGGCTCCAGCTCTTGGAGCACCTCCATGGCCTCCTCTGGACTCTCTCCAGCAGCTCCAGGTCCTTCTGCTGTTGTTCCCCAGGGCTGGAGGCAGCTCTGCAGGTGAGGTCTCACCTGAGGGTGCAGAGGGGCAGAATCCCCCCCTCCCCTGCTGCCCACGCTGTGGGATCAGCCCAGGACATGGGGGGTTTCTGGGCTGGGAGTGTCTGTGGCCAGGATGTGTCCAGACTCTCATCCACCAGAACCTCCAATTCCTTCTCAGCAGGGCTGCTCTTGAAAGTTAACATCTAGAAAACCCTCTGAGGATGCCCATTACACAGACACCTGGTATTGCTGCCTCTGAGTTCACGGTAGGATTTATAATAATGTTTCTTTGATGCCGAAAGTGAATTTCAATTTCATTGTGTTCAACCCTGGAATTTATAGAGTGAGGCTGGAATTTATAGAGTGAGGCTTTTGCTCAAATACCTGAATAGCCATTGAAACTAATTTCCAAACTGCATTTTCAGCCATGAATGTGTCCTTTCTCTCACCTGTTCCAATGTCCTTCTCCCCAGCTGGTTAAGTGTGGCAGTTATCCAGCACATGGCAAATAATTTGGGAACGTCATAAAGTTAGTTACAGTAAACTCATGAGTAGAGCAATGTTATATGGTGATAATTAAAATGTATATTACTGATGCTGGGTGTTTTTTTAATAAAACAAAATTACTGATTGGAAAAAAAATCCAAACAAATCATAGAATCACAGAGTTGAGTTGGAAGGGTTCTTAAAGATCATCTGATTCCAACCCCCTGCCATGGGCAGGGACACCTTCCACTAAACCAGGTTGCTCAGAGCCTCGTCCTCAAAGCCCATCTCCAAATAAAGTGAAACAATAATCTTTGAACGAGGACTTTTTTTAAGAATTCCCTTCTTTGGGAGCTGTTTCTGTCATCTGCAGCTTTACCTGAGAGAAGCCATTAATAGGATGTCTCTCCTCTCCTCGGGGTCTAGTAGAAACCAGCCAAGGGATGAAGGAGTTGTTGGAGCAGATCAGAATGATAAAGACACAGAAAATCAGATATGGGAACTCTGAAGGTACAGTCTCCGCAGCCTTGTTTCCTCAAGAAACCAAAAAGACATAAAAATACCTTTATTCCCTTTGCTCTTTTCTACTTCACTGCTTCAAGCTCTTTTTTAAATCCCCATTCCCAAGTCTCAGTGTCCAGTTTGGGCTCACTCAGGACTCAAAGTTAACTCAACTGCAGCATCACCTTGAGGTTGGTGCACATTTCTTTTGGAGAAAATCTCCATTTGTCACCTGGTCACTCATCACTGGGGACCACCATGATCACTAGTCATGCCAGAGCTTGGAATCAAGTGACTGCAAGCAGAACTGCTGGGGCAGGAGAACCTCTGGGACACCTGGCTGCTGAGGCTGGACAGTGACAAACCTCTCCAGCGGGATCCCAGACATCCTCTGCAGAGACTGCAAAATCCTGGAGGACTTGAGGACTGCAAATAGGAACTGTCGGTGTTTTTCAAAATGTGACAGAGGAAGAAAAGCTCATTGCACTCAAACAGTGACAGGGTCAATGAGTCCCTTGAGATGAGAATGGCTGGAAAGTGGAAAATTAGTAAGGGTAAGTGCTTTCCTTGCTCTTACTTTTCTTACAGTCTTGATAATGACCAACAGTGGGGAGAAAACACTTAATGAATCCTTGAGTTCACAGAATCACAGAATCATTTATGTTGGAAAAGACCTCCAAGATTATCGAGTCCAACCCATGCCCTGTCACCACCTTGTCAACTAAAACAGAGCTGGAGTGCCATGTCCAGTTGTTCCTTGAACACCTCCAGGGATGGGGACTCCACTACCTCCCTGGGCAGCCCCTTCCATTGCTTAACGATCTTTTCCTTGAAGAAATTCCTCCTGATGTCCAAAAATTCAAACCAATCCAGCTGCTGCAGTGCTCTCAGGTCACATTGCTCCTCAGGAGGACACACACCATCAGTTTGGCCCATGGTGTGCTGAGGCTGGAGCAGCCCCCATGCTCCTGTCTCTGCAATATATAAACCCATCAGTGTTTGCTTCACAGAGATGTCTTTTCTTCTCACTGAGAAGTTTTGCTTTGAAAGGCAGTTCTGGTGACTCTGATTTATGATGACAGCAACTTCAGTGGCATTTTAAAAGACTGGAAGGAAGAGATAAATAATCTTGAAGATTGCTTAATAAACCAATGGAAGAATTGTTCTTCCCTATAAGGTTCCTAAGTACGAAGCCAGATATGGGAATTTATCTTGGTTTGTTTTAGCCATCTAGAAGTTGGACGTCTTTCTTGTTCAAGCTGATCCTTCAGAGTTTCTCTGGAGGATTTAGAGAGGAAGCCAGCACAACTAGAAGGCAATTCCTCCCTCTGTTTTAGGCATGTACTTTGGGACAGGAGGAGCATATTCCAGAGAGCCCATCCTCTTTCTGCTGACTGAGCAGAGCACTGCACAAGAAATTTAACTTTTTGAAGGGCTGAGTTAGACAAGGGCAAGTCAGGCCAGACAGAGAAGAGCCTTTTTTCAGAGACACATGCTTTGGTTAGGTGACACTTTGAGTCTTGTTTCTTGGGTTGTCAGAGCCTGAGAGCCAGGAATGGCGTGTTTGGTCTTTGGGAAAGGCATAAAGAGCTCTTTGCAGAATCTCCCATGGGAAACCTAGCCAGTACCAGAGAAACCCACCTCCTGTTCTGCTCAGGTGATGGTCAGTGCAGTGCAGAGGGAAACCCAGAGAGGTCAAAGCTGGAGGATATCAAGGACTCCTCAAAGATACGCATGAGGAACTCAGTTATGTGCTAGTTAGGCTGATAAAAAGGGGCACAGGGGATTCTGTGGCACAAATGCTCAGGTTGAATCTCTGAGAGGATAACAAGCTCTGGCATTTTTAGGGCAGAATGGAAAGAAGGAAAAAAAAGAAGCAAAAGAAGCTGAAACAGCAGCAAACAATAACTCTTGAACTAAATCTTACACATCACTGTACTTGCAATGGGGCAACTGTCCAGGTAAAGACTGAAAAATTGGGCCTGTTGGATGGCACCTATCTTGACCCAACAAGTTTTTATTTGTCTTTCTACCTCCATTTGAGATTTTGGAGCCTTGACCAGTCACTCAGAGGCTCCTATAGTACTTCACTAGGGAGAGGAAAAAATTCCCGTTCCTCTAAGACATTCCCACTCCTGTCTTATTTCCCAGAGAGGTTGTAGACTCTTCATCCCTGGAGATGTTTAACACTAGGCAGGATGGGACTTTGAGCAACCTGGTCTAGTGGAAGTGTCCCTGCCCATGGCAATGAGGTTGGAACTGGATGATCTTTAAGGTCCCTTCCACCCCAAACCATTCTGTTATTCTGTGATTCAATAAAGAGAGAATTAATTCAAGACCTGAACATGAGGAGTAGTTCTGGGAATGGAAAGGGGAATGGTTTTAAACTATAAGAGAAGAGATTTAGTTCAGAGATTAGGAAGAAATTCTTCCCTGTAAGGGTGGTGAGGGCCTGGCACAGGTTGCCCAGAGATGCCCCATCCCTGGAAGTGTCCAAGGGCAGGTTGGACAAGGCTTGGAGCAACCTGGGATAGGGGAAGGTGTCCCTGCCCATGTCATGAGGTTGGAACTGGATGAGCTTTAAGGTGCTTTCTAACTAAACCTACTCAAGAACTCAACGATCCTGCTCAGGACAGGTCAGAAAATTCCCCCAAGAATTCTCTACATTAGAAAAAACTTATTCCTCATGAGAATGGCATTCCTTGCTCTTTCGAGTAACCACTGCTCACTCTACATGAGGTGCCATGAGGATGCAGCATGTCTGGAGTGCTGGCTGTTAATTAATTAACATTCAAGAGAGAAGCTGCTGGTTCCACTTCTTTGAGCAACTTGCTCTCCGTGTGTTGTGCTGCAGCTCACAGCTGCCGGGAGGATTTGGTGCAAGGTGGTTGGGCCAGCAGGATGTGAGACAATAAACTCCTATTTTCAGGAGCTGTGGTAGTGTCCCACCACACCAGGTACAATCACAAACACACCATTCCTTTCTCGCAGGGAATCCAAACCATTGGATTGCTCACATGTGCTTTCAGGACATCATGCACACCACTGCTTACACCTCTTTGTTACAGCTCCTTTAACAGGTATTGATTAAGCAAAATATTTAAATCCCTATCCCTTATCTTATCTGAGACATGTCTATGTGGCAGAATACTTAAACTAACTTTCCGTGCCACTTGTTTTCAAGGAGCACAGATGGGCTTCATATTAATTTTGTGTCTAATTCTTTGCTGAATCAAGACCTTCCTCTGCAAAGGACAACCACCTGAATACAGAGAGGGCAGTGCAAGAAGACATCTCATTTGTTGAGAAGACACAAGCTAGCATCACTTTTGCAGGAGAAAATGTAGGTGGAAGGACCTCACAGGTTCCTCCTGAGCCTTCAAGTCTACCTTGAGCTGCTTAATAGGGGTGTTGGTAGCAGATGGCTTGGGAGCTGCACCTCTTCTGAGAGTCAAAGCCATGACAACCACTGAACTTCAGGAGACATTTCTGTGTTTTGAGTGCTTTGGCATATATATTTTCCATCCCTGCTGTTCATTCATCCAGGCTGTGCCTTGGCCTCAGTGCATCCACTGTGTGGATTTTTCCTGATGGGTGGGGCTCTATTCATCTGTGAGTTTCCCATTCAAAGCACTTGAACCACAGCTTGTGTCTCCACAGGTGATTATGCCACACACCCCTTTGGAGGCATCACTGCTGGGAAACAGAATCGTAGAATCCTGGAATAGTTTGGGTTAGAAGGGACCTGAAAGAGAATCTTTTTCCAACCCCTTGCCATGGGCAGGGACACCTTCCACTATCCCAAGTTGCTCCAAGCCCTGTCCAACCTGCCCTTGGACATTTCCAGGGATGGGCAGCCGCAGCTTCTCTGGTCAACATGAGAAACAGTTCTGAGTAAACGATTTTTTCCTAACATCCGTTCTAACCTTCCTCTCTGTCAGTTTGAAGCCATTCCCACTTATCCTATCACTCCATGCCCTTGACAAAAGTCCCTGTCCCTTTTTTTTTAGAAGCTCCCTTTAATTACCAAAAGGATGCAGTGAGATGTCCCTCTCCAAGCAGCTTTCTCAGCTTGTTTTCATTGGAGACATACTCCAACACTCAGATCACCTTTGTGGCCTCCTCTGCACCTGTTTCCTGAGATCTTTTTTGATCCAGAATAGCTCGGACATGCCACCAGTACAGTTGAAAAGCCACTGGACTGAGCGGGCTCTGTGTGCTCCACGGACAGAAATGATGGATGAGTGTCACAGCTGAGTGCCAGCACTGCGGCACAGCTTGTTTCCTTCAGAGCCGTGTGTTCTTTACCCCTGCGAATCCGAGTGTGTTTGACAGTGTGAAGGCTGAGTAACAGTCTGGCAGCTTCGACCCCAGTGGGAAATCCTGGGCCTGCCTTCTGTTGGCTCCGTGCGTCAGGGAGCTGCAATCATGACCGGAGGTGATACCTTCATTTTCAGGTGCTTCTGCTCTCTCAAGCTACTTGCCTTCAGAAATCACTCTTTATTGCTATGTGTGAAAACCTTCACCACTGTGCAAAATTACTGCGTATCACATGGGAAAGGATTCCCGGCACTGGTTTTCAATAGAATGTTTCACAGCTCTCTGCTTGCTGGGGAACAGCCATTTGTGCTCCAATCTGTGCCGACCCACAGAAGTCACAGGCTTTCACAGCCTCCCGGGGCACAGCTTGGGGTCTGTAATCAAAGGGCACTAATTCAGAGTCCTTTGTGCCACCATAGTGGGTATTTTTGTCTGACCAGTGGTCACACTATAGGATGATGCCTTTTCTCCCAGGGTGCTGCTTGTCTGTACTGTCTTCTCTCCAAACATCCCAAGTAGAAATTCTTGACTGTGAGAGTGGTGAGGCACCAAAACAGGTTGCCCAGAGAGGGTGTGGAGTTCCCATTCCTGGAAGTGTCCAAGGCCAGGTCGATGGAGCTCTAGTGGAAGGTGTCCCTTCTCATGGCAGGGAGGTCGATCAAGGCGATTTCTAAAGGTCCTTCAAACTCAAACCTTTCTATGATCCTGTGAACTGTGCAGGGCCTGGTTCATGCTGCAGTGTTGAAGAGTTGCCTTATTACCACATTACTTTTTTCTTTTGCATATGTTGGAAATTTGAGTCCTGGGGTAGGTAGGACTAGGCAGTTTCTGAGTTCCATGATTTATCCACATAAACACATGCAGATCACAATTTGACCCTTATCAGGGTGTTATCTTTCCTCTCTGGTTTGTAGAATCATAGAATATCCTGAGATGGATAGAATATCCTTACATGTTTCAGAAAGTTCAACTCCAGACCCTGCACAGGACAACCTCAAGCAGGGATAGCACCATGGTTGGTGTTCTCATTGAGATGAACACCAGTGTCTTGTCAAGGGAGAGAGGTCAGTGTTTCAGTGTTCACTGAGGGCTGAATCATAAAATCACAGACTCATAGAATAATAGAATCACAGAATGGTTTGGGTTGGAAGGGACCTTAAAGATCATCTTGTTCCAACACCCTGCCATGGGCAGGGACACCTTAAACTAGACCAGGTTGCTCCAAGCTTTGTCCAACATGCCTTTGGACACCTCCAGGGATGGGGAGTCCACAACCTCTCTGGGCATCTCTCCGTCACTCCTCGACTGGGAAAAGTGTCACCTGCAGTCTCCAAGGATATTTCAGACTCCATTTCATAAGTGCCCTCTGGTCCTTTACTGATGTTTCAGGCCATGGTTTGCTGTTGAGCCGCTCTCCTGAACTGCAGGGATTTCCAAACGTGGCAGCACAACGACTCATTGTAGCACACTAATCACACACAGCCCCTTCCGTGAGCTCCTCGGCTCGTGCACAGGAATTGCCATTCCCACTTAGACCACCAGCTCATCAAATCCTGCTTCCTGCCTCCAGCAATGGCCAAAACCTGAGGCTTCGGAGGTTCCCTCCGTAGCACACCAAGGTAACTGCACAGTTCTGGGTGTGCGGGTGGAAAAACTCTTTCCTGGCTGCCATGGGAGATCCACTTGTGCTCTGAAGCATGAGATTTGATTACCTTTATTACAGGATCTTCGCATGCAGAGCTACAAATGTTCATGGTCATGCAATTATCCAGTCACAGCAGTTGACTCAGTGACCTTCTTTGGCAGCAAAGTCCATAAATTGGCTTTACACAGTGGAGGGACCTCTGATTTCCTGCTCCTCTACTGAACTTCAATGAGTGACATCCAGTGACTTGTATTATACAGGGCAGGGTAAAAGGGAAAGAGAGCTTCAGACTTGTTCCCTTCCCTTTTAATTTTAATATCCTTGACTCCTCTACAAAACATTTCTGGATTTTTGACTATTTTCTTTGCTCAAACAACATTATACTTCTGTTGATTTTCACAGTGTTTTGACACACAGGAGCAAAGGTGAATAACACACATGAAATGTCCAACACATCCTTTGGCTTCTCTGGGCAAAGATCTCAGGTATATTTGGGAAAATTACACAAACTGTCATAGAATCCCAGAATGGTTTGGGTTGGAAGGGACCTTAAAGAACATCTCATTCAAACCTCCTGTCATGGGCAGAGTCACCTTTCACTATCCCAGTTTGCTCCAAGTGTTGCTCCAACCTGGCCTTGAACACTTCCAGGGATGGGAGAAACCTGTGCCAGGGCCTCACCACCCTCATAGTCAAGAATTTCTTCCTAATCTCTAATCAAAACCTGCCCTCTAGCAGCAGAAAGCCATTTCCCTTCATCCTGTCCCTCCATCCCTTGTCCCAAGTCCCTCTCCAACTCTCCTGGAGCCCAGACTTCTGGCTCTGGAAGGGGCTCCAAGCTCTCCCTGGATCCTTCCCTTCTCCATGTGAACACCCCCAGCTCTCCCAGCCTGGCTCCAGAGCAGAGGGGCTCCAGCCCTGGGATCATCTCCGTGGCCTCCTCTGAACTTTCTCCAGCAGCTCCAGGTCCTTCTGCTGTTGTTCCCCAGGGCTGGAGGCAGCTCTGCAGGTGGGGTCTCACCTGAGGGGGCAGAGGGGCAGAATCCCCCCATCCCCTGCTGCCCATGCTGTGGGATCAGCCCAGGACACGGGGGGTGTTCAGCTTATGTTTCTACTTGGGATTGCCAAGACCAAAGTG
Source organism: Serilophus lunatus (assembly GCA_013399895.1). Lineage (NCBI taxonomy): Eukaryota > Metazoa > Chordata > Aves > Passeriformes > Eurylaimidae > Serilophus > Serilophus lunatus. The sequence goes on from VXBA01005352.1 coordinate 1,407,091, forward strand.
TAGGACCTTGCACTTGGCCTTGTTGAAGTTCATGGAGGTCACATGGGCCAATCTTTCCAGCCTGTCCATGTCCCTCTGGGTGGTGAAACACTAGAAGGAAGGCAATTTCAGGGGCTTACACCATCTGAGACCCAGCAGAGGAGGGAAGATGATGAGTGCACCCCCATTAAAATTTCAGGGGAAATTGAAAGACGAGAAGAAACTCAGCGATTCAGAGTATAATTTGGCCATAAATCACATTTTTCAATGAAAATGTACCAGGTATCACAAGAAACAGGCGATACAGCTATTCAGGGAGAAGGAAAAAATGTTAGTTTTAGGGAAAACCATGGAACAGAGTAACATTTAGCATCTCTTCAAGCACATGCTGCTGCAGTCTTGAGTGCAAGGAGCCGTAAAAGTGACTAAAGCAAGAGTCTCAAGAGCGGATTGCTCAAGTGAAAGGAAGTTGAGATGAAATGCCAGCCAGCCCCGTCGGTCCCTCATTCAGGGCTGCTCAGAAATGCCTCATACTTTCTGACTGGAAATCCAGGCCTGGAGTAATTACTCAGTTACATTTTCACTTTTGAAGTGAAAAACTGGCTTCTTGTCTTTGCATGGGTTACAATTTTGCATCATATTTATTAGCTGACGCTGTTGGCAAAGGTTTTTGCTTTTAGGCTTTTGGTTTACTCCACTCCTGGTCATAGTGGCCTCATGACCACTGTCCTACTCCATCGTAGTTGAAGCTAAAGTCCCTGGGGCTATGGCTACAACTGGGAATGAAACAATTTGGGGCACAGATGGTCTTCCATACTGATAAATTCCCAGTTTCAGCCCAGGTGATCAGACACTGACCCAAATAATCCTGGGAAGCTCAGATTAGACTCGGGACTTGGGATAGACAAAAGACTATTCCCAATGGACCACAGGGAGGAAACATCCTCTTTTGAAGACTGAGAAAGTTTAATAGCATGGAGGTGGCCAGGTACAACCCAACTGGCCACTCTGTCCTGGCTTTGGTGCATGAATGGGACCATGTTTAAATGGTAAATCTCTGAGAGCCTGGTGAGGTGCTGTACCTGTGACTGGGGTCAACCCTTCTGGAGGGGACTCTGTGGACATAAAACCAAGCTGTGCCAGAGGAGGTTCAAGCTGGTCAGCAGGAAGAATTTCTTCATGGAAAGCAATGGAATGGACTGCCCAGGGAGGTGGTAAAGTCCTCATCCCTGGATGTGCTCAAGGAACAGCTGGATGTGGCACTCAGTGCTCTAGGCTGGGCGAGAAGGTGGGGATTGGTCACAGATAGGGTTTGATGATCTTGGATGCCTTTTCTCAGCTAAATGATTTTATGATTTCATGACTGGCACAGCTATTTGTGTGCCTTTGTGCTTAGTGCAAGACCCCAGGGCACTTGGAGAGCCCTTGCAGCACCACAAGTGGCAGGAGCTGAAGCTCCAACACCTCTGCCTGCAGAGCACCCCCTTTGGGATTCCCTACACAAGGGGGGCACCCCACTTCCCAGCTGAAAAGCAGAACATATTTTTGGGCAATGCCATCACCTTGCCTCTTTTTCACCTTCCCATGCAGCCCACAAGTCCTTCCCTCCTACCAGACCACCTTTTCCCAAGGAAAATAACAGCCACCACCCCCCATCATACTCTCAAACCTGGCATTGCTAAGCCATTCCCCATTTCTCCATCCCAGCCACCTCCCCCACATGCTTTCCTTCTCTAATATTCAAGGAGCCACAGCTTAGGAGCTCCAGCTTAGCATCACCCCCTCTAATAGCTTAAGCTCTGAATGAATCCCCTTGATTTTAGGGCACGGGATGTTGCTGGAATTCCTTGCTTTGTTCCTAGAGCTTGTGTCTTTTCTGTTATTTATTTACTGAATATTCAGAGCGTAGCAAGATGTGTTGTTATTCAGATTTTGGAGTCAGCATTTGCTTATAGATAAGAATGCAGGGATGCACCTGAGGGATCTATACTATACATCCTCGGGATGCAAAATTGAGTAATAGGTTAAAGTTACCAAGGAAAAAAAGGTTCTCTTTGAAAAAAACAGCAATTCTTACTGTTTGGGGCAGATATTCCCAGCATTGGTCAGCTGATTCCTCTTCCCATGCCACACACTGTCAAATCCAGCTTTGGGACAGCCACTTTATTTGTATGTGATGCTTTTTTGGGGCTGGCTTAAAGGTCACAGCTTGGTCAGAGATAGCAGGGGAGGACAAGCAATGGAGATGCAGAGCTGCCAGGACCATGAGGGTGGAAAATCCTGGAAGCAATGGATATGTTGGCTCTGATTGTGTTTGGGTTTTGTCAAGCTAATTAGCAAGTGCTGCACACTCATACATTGGCAGATCCTAAACACTGTGGCGCTGGCTTGTTAGATGAAGACATTACGGGACTGGGGGAAGGGGTTTGATTTGGGATATCCCAGAGAGATGGGGCAAGGTAGAAAAGGGGTGCAGGGTTGGGAATTTTGGCCATGTAACACTGGCCATCTCCCTTGCTCCTCGATGGGGTAAATTCTTCACTCCTTCCTCCTTTTGGAAGGGAAATGAGCACACTGGATGCACAAAAGGGAAAGAAAACAGACGAGGCATCCATAAGAAATGGCTTGGAGTGGGGGCATAGCAGTGGTCCCAGCAGGAAGCCATTTATTCTCGGGATACTCACAAAGGGGCTTTGCCCAAGACATATTTAAGCAGCTTATGGCCATTAGACAAATGTTTAATCTGCAGAAAAGTGGGCCACCAGGCAGGCAGGTGCTCGGGTGCTCTTAGAGACATGGAGCAGCTGGGTCTGGGAGAGGGAGCAGTGGAGAGGACCCGGGGAACAGGGAACCAAAGGAGAGCAGGACCCAATGTTCAAACTTACACCTCAGGGCTTGAGGGAGCAGCTCTGACAACTGCAAATGCCAAAAAAAAAATTCTGTGGAAAGGCAAAAGGAGCTCCTGAAATCACCTCACAGCAGCAGGGATAGGCAGAGAGCCCCAGAACTGCTGTTCCAAGTTGAGTGGCACCTCTTCCAGCTGCTTGCAGGACCTGAGCCGGCCAGGTAAGAAGGTGGCTTGGAATAAAGCTCTCCAGATGTGCAGCTCCAGCCTTGCAGATGCAGCCACTGCCGAAGGGCACGGAAATCCAGACAGAAAATCAGATCACTTCCAGATCCGATCCCAGTTTGCCCTAAATAAAGACCAGGATCGGTCTGTGGGGCCAAGAGCAGAGCGGGAATAACTTCAGGCGATGCATTTCTCCAAGGAAAAGGCTGGAGCCGGCATCCCTCGGGTCCGTGCGCAGCATTTCCCAGGCAGGTACCGCTGTTTTTCCAGTTCTCCAAGAGATGGCAGCCTTTCCCAAATCTTCTGCTGGGCTCTGACCACCGCGTTTCGCCTTGATCACTGACACCGCAGCTGGCACAGCCCGTGGGACACAGCGCCCACAACCTGCAGAGATGCCCTAAAAGCCACATCTCCAGCCGTGCTGCTGGGATTCTGCTGGTGGTAATTCTGCCTGGAACACTGATCGTGCCTGCCTTCTCCTGGAATGAGGGATCTGGATTTCCTCTTGGTTGTACATGAGCCAAGTTGCCTTTAATGCAGCCCCAGCAGCCTGGGTTGCTCCTGAGACATTCCTCACCATCCTCACCATCCAGGAGCAGCTCCTGTGGGAGGGAGTGTATGGATTAGGAACTCCAGGGGGAAGAGTAGGGGTACACTGACTTGCAGTCTCAGCTCTCTGTGGTCTTTATTCCCAAATTGTCCTTCTGGAAGGAACTGTGCTACTGGTCACCCACCCACTAAAGACCAGTGTGTCCCCTCATGGAATGGTTTGGTTGGAAGGGATCTTAGAAACCGTCTTGTTCCATGGGCAGGGACACCTTCCACTATCCCAGGTTGCTCCAAGCCCCATCCAACCTGGCCTTGGACACTCCCAGGGATGGGGCAGCCACAGCTTCTCTGGGCAATCTGTGCCAGATCCTCCCCACTCATTCAAGATTCCTCCCTCCCTTCCCAGAGCTTTCCTCTGCCTCAGTTTTCAGCACAGGAGCTCCTCAAGACTGGTCACCTCAACGTACTGATCTCGTGCATCTCTGTTCTCCAGGCCTTATCTTTAGAAGTGGAAGATGGGAACACAAATATAAAATCCGTTTTTTCCCAAGCATTCCTTTTATCAGTTCACTTCTCTTTCCACATTATATTTGCAGGCTGTGGAAGACTACAGACACACACAAATAAACCCCCACATCTCCTCTCTGTTCCCCCACCTCTCTTTCCCTTAGTCCACCAGTCCCTGATTAATAAGAATGCAGTATTTCTGTATTTCTGGCTCTGCTCCTGTGGCCTTGGACACGCTGGAGGCATCTTTTCCAGTCCATTAAACAGTGCCAGGACCTGTTTTCTGGGCCTGAGGCCAACTGGCACTACCTGGCCATGTCCAGACTGACTGGTGTGTGAGCAATCCCCCATCCCTCCATTATCCCTATCCCTTCCTGGGACACCTTTGCTGTTGTCCCCACCTGGCACTTGGTGGTCAGAACATGAGGGAGGTCCTGGGAGGATTCTAGGAGAGCTGGAAGCTGCCTTTCTAAGCATCCTTAGTTATTTCCAACCAGCAACGTGAACAGGCACATCCCAGACAAGAAGGGAAGTGCACCACTGACACCTGCAGCCAAGTTAGGTCTGCAATAAGTTTTGTTGATCCTGACCTCCTTAGGAGATGAAATTTTCATTATCCACAGGGTAATCTGTGTTTTCCCAAGGCATGTTGGAAACAGGAACCAGCAAACTGGGCAATGCACAAGTAGATGACACGGCTCCCACTGCCAGTGCTCTGAGTAGGTGTTCCTGCCCCTCCTCGAGGATTTTACTACAGCCCCAGGAATGCAGCTGGGAAAGAAATGAGGGCAGTGAGCAAACAGTACTACTGATATTTTTCCATAGGGATAAAATAATTTCTTTAAATAAATACCCCACCTGATGAAACTGGGATTGGTGGAGGAAGGGAAAAGTTTTGGGATTGGCTGTTTTTTTTTTCAGATAAAACTGCAGTGATCCATTTTTAATATGAGCTTTTAAATGTGTTCCCTTTGCTATACATTCAAACTGGGTAAACCCATGGTTTCCTTCCTCTCAAACTGAGACAGGGAAGCCCTTTCCTATGGGCTTAGGACTCCTGTCCTAAGCTCCCTGTGCTTTGTAGGTCATGACAGCAGAGTCCACTGCTTAGGAAACTGGTGAGAGCAGAAGGAAAAAATGGCCTCAAACATCTCCAGAAGGCAATTCTCTGGGTTGTTTTATGATTTGTTTTCCAAGAAAATGGTGAGCAAAGAAGACTCTTAGATCATAGAAAGAGAGAATGTTTTGGGTTGGAATAGACCTTAAAAAACATTTCATTCCAAACCCCTTCCATGGGCAGGGACAACTTCCAAGTCCCATCCAGCCTGGCCTTGGACGCTTCCAGGGATGGGCTAGCTACAGCTTCTCTCTGCAACCTGTGCCAGGGCCTCACCACCCTCATAAACAAGAATTTCTTCACAATATCCAATATCCCTTCAATACCCTCTATCAGGGAGAAATTGCAAGATGCTGCAGAGGATGCTGTGCAGAAACAGCCACAAATGTGCCTTTTTTGGGGCAAGTCTGAGCTGCTGCATTCCCTGCACATTCCTTTTTGGATTTCTTCAGCAGGGTGAGGTTCTGAATGAGTATCAGGAAAACAAATGCCTCAGCCTGTTATTTAGCATCTTGCCAGCACAGTATTATTTAGAATCTTGCCTAACCCATGGCAGGACCCTCCAAAATTTTTTCAGGTGGACAATTTCTGGCAGTTAAGATGTATTTCCTCAACTATTGCTTACATTTTCCAATCTCTGCTCTATATGACCTGCTGTCAGTGGCAGCACCACCAGTGAGTCATGGTTTGCTTTCACATTCACCAGATTTTTTTCCTTCAAGTGTTCCCAGTGATGCCCAGAGATTCTGCCTTGGCTTAGAAGGAGCAGGTAGAGGGCAAGATCCCCATGTTGCCTCCTTGGGAAAAGTCTCCTCATCACTCAGTGTGGATGCCATGGGCTATTTACCCCATTGTGCCAACTCCTTGGGACAGTTTCCTCTTTTGGAGAGAACAGGGACTAATGACACAAGACAGATGAAGGAACAAATCTAAGTCCTTCAGGGGGCAAAACTTAATTATTGGTGGCAATTTTCAGATTCAGAAGCCACAGCACAATTTTTAGGCTGCACCAGCCTGAGCTGGGCCCAAGCTGTTATCTGACATGTGGCAGATTGTGCCTCTCTCCTCCTGCTTCACTCCCCAGTGACTCAGTCCTGAGAATCCTGTGCTTTCCAAGGGTTCCTGAAGTCCAGCACAGGGCTGCTCACAGAGCCATGGTCATTCCCAAAATATTGGCAGTGCAGGGGGGTGAGGGTTCTACCTGGGATATCCCAGATGCCTGTAAGGTTAGTCATGTGTCATAGACACCCTCTGAAGAAATCCAAAAGGGCTTTGGAAACTGAGGCCATCATCTTCCTAGAATTATGTGTGGGCTGTTGGTTCAGACTGCTAGAAAGGCAGCTGCATCCCAGGCTGCATCTCCAGAGGTGTGGCCAGCAGGGGATTCTGCTCCTCTGCTCTGCTCTGGGATCATCAGAACAGGAAAGACATGGACCTGCTGAAGGGGATGCAGAGGAGGCCATGGAGATGCTCCAAGGGCTGGAGCCCCTCTGCTCTGGAGACAGGCTGGGAGAGCTGGGGGTGTTCAGCTGGAGAAGGGAGGGGTCTGGGGAGAAATTAGAGCCCCTTCCACAGCCTAAAGGGGCTCCAGGAGAGCTGGAGAGGGACTTGAGACAAGGGTCTGGGGGGACAGGACAAGGGGGAATTGCTTCCCACTGAAAGTATCTGCACTTCATCATATTTCCATAAACAATAACCTGTCTGGGAAGACTTGCCAGATGTTTCCCAGTCCTCTCTGCACACAATGTTTTGAAGGACAATTGACCACACAGCACATCTCAGAGCAAGAACTGGTCTTTTTAATGAAAGGGTCAAATTCTACTTCCATCAAGCAAGAAGAAACTAATTCAAACGTCATTGTTTCCCTCCTACTTCCTTTTCCTGTGTGTCAGGCAGCAGTGCAGCCTCCCGCAGTCTTCAGTGTGCTCCTCCCTCTCTCCTTTAGCACATGTCCTGGAGCAGTGCCCTCTGCAGCTCTTTTTTGACTGGCTTTTGGCTGTGGAAAGAAAGGAAGATGTGCATCTGCAGTGACTAATTGATCATGGTCAACAGCACAGTCCAAGGACCATGAGGGCCCCAGTTCCTGTGGTGACCCCCTCAGTGTTCGATGTCTAAATCTAGGATGGGAAGATTCTGGACCTGAATTCCACTCCAAAAGCCTTGTGAGCCAAACCCAGCCAAAATCTCCATACAAGACCCACCACCTACACCTATTTTCCTGAAACAATTTTTATTCATAGAATCATGGAATGGTTTGGGTTGGAAGGGACCTTACAGATCATCCAGTTCCAACCCCCTGCCATGGGCAGGAACACCTTCCACTAGCTCAGGTTGCTCCAAGCCCTGTCCAGCCTGGCCTTGGACACTTTTACCTTAGTTCCTTTATGGTTCACTATTATCTCTCATTTCCACTCTCCATAATTTGCTGCCTTACCTGGGGTGGTCATCAAGGCCATTAGAAAAACAGCAAAGACAACATAGATGATCCTCATGACTGGATATCCACCAGGATCACAGCAGCTCTGGGATGCAGCCTTGCAGAGAAATCTTGGGTTGGTTGCTAAGAAAAAGGCTGGAGACCCTGATATTTATAGACATTGTTTGATGGAGAGGACAGAGTTAAGGAGGAGGGTGACTCTGCCGGTGTCCAAGGACACATTGTTTGCTGCTTAATGGGATCTTGTGTCACTCCAACCCAGTGGCCATCTGATAATGAGGCGTCCATTCTGTGCCCATTTCTCACTGGCTCTTTGAGGGCATCTTGTGTGGCCTGTGCAGGAGCTGAACCTCTCTCAGTATTTCTGTCAAAAATTTAGCACAGACAACTGGGACTATCAGACCCTGGTCAGGGGATTTGGGTTTGCTTTGTAGGAATGGTTGTGTGGTCAGTGTTGCAGCAATGACTTTGAGATCCCTTCTTCCCTTCCAAAACAGACAACTGGGAGGATTGGCATTGCATCACCCAATACCAACATGCACATTCCCAGCTGTATGTCAAGACCCAGACCCTCTACAAGAATCCAAAATGTTGTGGCAATGGACATCCACGTTTTTATAAAGTCAAAATGTCTTTCGTACCAAAAGACCCTCGGGCTGCCTGAAGATGAGGTCACCAGTCTAAGCCAACCATCTGGGGCTCAATTCCCATGCCTGAACACAGACCCTCCCAAAATTTCCTGAGTTTCTCCTGGATCAACCACATCCAAGAGATTTGGGAGCTACTCTCTGCAGACAGAATAAATAGCAACTTAGTTTTAGTCTCAGTGTGTTGGACTTTTTGAACATAAATGGTTGGAATATAGGCAAGCACTAATGGCAGAGATGACCAGAATGACAAGTAGCTCTCCTGCCCACCCAAAATGTCCTTCACCACAAGCTGGGAAGAATCAGAGAATTGTTTGGGTTGAAAGGGACCTTAAAGACCATCTATTCCAACCCTCTGCCAAGGATAGAAGAACCTTCCATAGAGCAGGTTACTGGCAGAAAAAAAAAAAGAAGTCCTGACATTTACATTTATATCAGACTATGATTAATGTGTTCCTTCCCTCATTTCTTTCTCCCTAATGGATAAGGAAAGAAACACCACAGCACCTCCAGTCCAGGAAGAGGCTGAACTCAAGCAGAGACATTGTAGGTTGTGTTCCCTGGCAGTGAGGGAATGTTTGAGACTGAACAATATTGGCACCGCACGATGCCATTCCCTCTGGAATGGCCTGACAGCAGGCTGGGGCTGCTTGCCCTGGAGAGCAAAAACTGCAGAACCACTTGCTCAAATCTATCCACGTGAAGGGACTGGGAACAAGGGAGTCCCTTCCCTCTGTCCTTTACATCCAGCTGGATGCTACAGCTCTCAGATGCTGAGCAGATGAAAGTCCCTGTGGATTTGCAGCTGTTCTCTCTTTCTGCACTGACTGTCCATTGCATTGCAAGGCAAAAAGGAAGGAGAGAAACAGAGGAAAAGATAAGTCAGAAGAAGGATTAAACTCTCTAGAAGGGAAATGATCACTCAGTCCCCACAGCTCTTCTATTTCCTGACTCCTCTAAAATAACAGCAACCACAGTATCCATTACATAGCTCAGTGATGCCAGTTATCTCACAACTAATTCCTCCGGGAAAAACACCATCCATCAAACCCCCAGATGCCCACTGGTGGTGGGTAAGGTCATACAGACCCCTCCTCAGGTGAGTGAGAGGGAGCTGGTTGGAGCAGCTTTTCCTTGCAGAAGCTGTTTCATTGTTGGACCCTGTGTGGGGTTTATGTTGCAAAGCCTTAGTAGTGGGAGGAACTGCAGGGGTGACTCCTGTGAGAAGCTGCCAGAAGCTTCCTCAGTGTCCAATGGAGCTAATTCCAGCCAGAGCCAAGATGGACCCACTGCTGGCCACGGTTGAGCCCATCACTGATGATGGCAGCACCTCTGAGATAACAGAGTTGAAAAGGGGGTAAAAAGGCACAACAGCACCGGGAGAGAGGAGCAAAAATATGAAAGGAACAACCCTGCAGGTCCCCAGAGCAGGGCAGCAGAGTGGCAGGAGGTGCTCCAGGTGCCAGAGCTGAGGTTCTCCTGCAGCCCATGGTGAGGCAGCTGTGCCCCTGCAGCCCATGGAGGTCTGTGGTGGCGCACAGATCCCCCTGCAGAGCCTGGAGAACCACAAATGGAGCAGGGGGATGCCTGGAGGAGGCTGCGACTCCTTGGAGAGGAGCCCACATTGGAGCAGGTTTGCTGGCAGGACTTGTGATCCCGTGGGAGCAGCATGTTGGAGCAGCCTGGCCCTAAAGGACTGACCCCATGGAAGGGACTCTGGCTGGAGCAGGAGAAGAGTGTGAGGAGTCCAACCTCTGAGGGGGAAGCAGCAGCAGAGACAACATGTGATGAACTGACCACAGCCCCCATTCCCTGTCCTCATGCACATCAGAGATGAGGAGGCAGAGAACTTGGGAGTGAAGCTGAGCTTGGGAAGAAATAGGTGAAAGGAATTACAAGTATTATAAGATTTGCTTTCATTTCACATTACTCTGCTCTGATTTTGTTTCCCACCTCTGTGGATTTGCTGAAATTTTCATGGAAAAAGGGTTGTCTTGTGCTTAAGGGAGACATTGCTGAACCACCCCCCTTTTTAAGGCATCTGCAGATAACCTGTAGCCTGAAAAAGCAGTAAGGTAGAAATAAAGCAGTAAGGAGCTGAAGGATCACCTGTTGTCTCTAGAGAGTTGTGTTAAGGGCCATAGGAAAAGTCAGAGGGGAAAATTACTCCAGGGAAAGTGTCCCCCTTTCTCCCACATTCCCACCCCATCACACCACTGGCAGCTCTGCAGCTGGTTGTCAGGGGATGTTCAGGGGGGTTTTGCTGCTGCTGAGCCTTTGGGCTGGGCTTGGAGAACTGTTATTATGCTTTATGTGGGATCATAGGGACCCCAGTAACCACACCACACACTCCAGAGTTACATCTCCTTTTTTTTCTCTTTTTAATTATTTAGAGGAGGGGATGACAATTGGGTTACACAGTTGAGATGTTGCTCCCAAAGTCATCATGGTGCCTCCTCTTCCTCAGGTGCTTCCATTTGAGCTCCTATTTCCCCTTCCACACAGCTGGGATGCAGCAGTAGTTCTTGCAGTCAGCAGAGAAGGACCATGTGTCCACCTTGGAGCACTGGCTGGAGCAGTACCCCACGTTGGAGCAGGACTTCAGTATCTTCCCATAGCCTGCAAGATAACAGAGGGAGAGTGGTTGGGTCAGGACAGGTGCCTCTGTGCCCCATTCCCATGCTCTCCCATCCCCTCCAGATGTGTGGCAGTGGTCAGCAGGATGAGACCTTCTTTGTAGGGAGGCCCTGTTCTCCTGAAATAAAGGGATGCTCCCAAAGACATCAGATCCATTCCTCTTCTGAGATACAACCTAAAAGCAAAGTTCATAAAGAGGCTTCTCAGTGCATACATGTGTTTCCTTGTCTTGTACATCTCCTTGAAGGATCAGTGTTCTTAGAGCAAAGCATAAAAAAGCCACATCAAAGATGTTGCAAAGGACTAAAATTGTAATGTAAAATCAGTGAATCAAGTGTAGAGTCCTAGAATAATGGAATGGTTTGAGTTAGAAGGGACCTTAAAGACCATCTCATTCTAACCCCCCACCATGGGCAGGGACACCTCCCACTATCCCAGGTTGCTCCAAGCCCCATCCAGCCTGGCCTTGAACGCTTCCAGGGATGGAGCAGCCACAGCTTCTCTGGGCAACCTGTGCCAGGGCCTCACCACCCTCACAGGGAAGAATTCCTTCCTAATACCCAAATGAAATTTTCCCTCCTTCAGCTTAAGACCATTAAACCAGGACTGAGGCTTGACAGAGTAACTGTGTTGCCCAGAAAAGTCCCCCTCTGGAACTATGAAACTTTCTGGATCCAGACTCTTGTTTGGAATTGTCTGGCCTAGGCTCACTCCCAAACTGGATCCTGAAGTTTTAACCTCAGTTTCACAGAAATTTCAAAGATTATTTCTCTACAAATCTCTCTGAGGTAGTTCTCATTTCATTGTCCCTTGAAAGAAGACATTAAATGATCTGGCCAAGTTATAGCAGCCACCTCAGAGGGTAAGAACTATACTTTCAAGAGCTAAAGTTACTTTAGAACAATCCAAACCAGATTAAAAATCCCAGTAAAGAGCTCATCTTACTCCATTTCCCATCTTACCTGGAGCAGCCAGGGAGACCAGCAGGAAGACAGAGAAGACAAGGTAGAGGAACCTCATGGCTGGAGTTGAGCTGGGATCTCAGCAAGGCTGGAGAGAGGAGAGTTGGAGACCTCAGAGGGAGGAGGTGATGTACAGAGAGGCTGCAGCTACTTCTTTTTATAGAGCCTTTCCCTGCGGAGCAGAGGATTCTGGGGAGACATGGGAATTCATCCAAGTGCTGTTTGTGGACACGCAGTGATGGCACAAGAATTCCCTGTGTGCTGGCAGCCACCTCCTCCCCCCAGATGTGGTTGCCCAATGTCAGATAGGAATCAGATAGGAATTCAGCGCTCTCTGGAGCACAAAAGAATAGGAGTTGTCAGTAGCAGAGTCCTTAGGACGGGGCTGATGGGTCAGAGGGACCTGATGGAGATCTGCGGGTGCAGTGATGGAGGGAGAGCAAGATCAGTATCACAGGGTTTCAGGCCTTTCCCAACCTCTGGCAGGGATGCAGTAGGGCCACAATGCACTGATAACTCTCCCTCTATTGTCCAAACTGATCACTGTGTGGGAGGGATGGCTTGGAAAGCACCTACGCTCCCATCTCGGAGCCATCTCGGACAAATCTCTTTGATAAATTTAGCAAACACCACATTCAGTGGAGCCCCTTTGGTTGTTCCCTGGTGGATGGGCAGGAGCACTGGGGCTGGCAGATCCCGGGAGCCTGGATGAGCTGAGCATTTGGAGACACTTTGATCATCATCACTTCCTCACAAACCTTTCAGACAGTCCTGGGGTTTCAAACAAGAGCTGTGCAGGGAAGCTTTTCCAACCTCAGTTCACTGGGCTGTTTAATAGCTTGATGAACAGCCAGAAAAACAGAGGTGACTGCTGAAGGCACAAGAAGCGGCTGCTGATGCAGAATTACTCAATATCATCAAACCTAAGTCCTCAAAGGGCAGCAGATCAATCTTATAACACTGAGTAACAGGACAGCAAAACATCAAACCTTGCTCCAGGGTTAGTAGGTAGACCCTGTTCTGCTGGGCTGTTTACAAACTCTAGGTCACTGTTAATTTACGGGAGCACTTAACTAGCAGGGATTACAAGCTTACTTTGTGATATTTTTGCTTTCTCCCCCTCTCTTTTAATTTTTCACTAATCTCTAGCTTCTCTTGAATATCTACAGTTTGGCCAATTTGCAATTCACTGTCTGGAACTGGGGATTCTTTCTTTTGTAGGTGTTTTGCTTTTTGACTTGCTTAGCATTGCTTGTTTGTTTAGTTGTACTTTTTGATGTGTTTTACAGAACTACTTTTTTGATAGTCTATAGTTTTATGGTTTTTTAGATTTCTTTTTTTTAATTTTGTTTTATCATTGAGTGTATTTTCAGAACTAGTTCTGATGTTACTTAACTGGACGGGGCAGTTTTCAAACGGCAGCTCTCTCTTTTTAGATCTGACTCGTTGAGGCATATTGCTTTGATTGTCTCTGTAACTTGCAACTTTGGATCACAGGCTTAATAGGTCTTATCAGGGAGAGAAACTGGATTGACAGGGTCAGTGACTATGATTTTGCATCATCTTGTTTTATTATGGCAGCTAGGCACTCAGGAAACCTTCATCAGTGTCTCGCCTTTGGCCTCCAACACTGCTGACAGTGTGGCAGACCCCTGTTGGGATCTCTTGCCTTGAGGCAGGTGCTTCTTGCATGTTAAACACTGCTATTGCCACAGTTCTCAGACAACTAGGCCACCTTCTAGCTTTTTTTGGTGAGCAATTTGAGAATAGACTGCTGCTATTTTGTTGGATCACAGGCCCTGGGTCTAAGTACTTAGGGCTTTCTCTTATTTTCTATAGGCGATGCCTGGCACACTTAGAGTTGGTGCTACTAGTTTTTTAGTTAATTACCTATAGGGTGGTTTTACTGTAAGTCTATTTTGAGTCTACTCTTTGACTTGGAAGGACGTCTAGAGTCTTAGTTGTTTGCAGTTTGAACATTTAGCAGGTGGTTTTTTCTTTTGCTGCTCTTGGAGTTTTGGTACTTGTCAGGCTATTTGAGCTTTTTGCAGAAGCAATTTTACTTTAGAAAACTTTAAAGACTCAACAGTTATGCACAATTTTTTTGTTTTTGTGGTAATTTTTAAATTACTAACTGCTTTTTTTCTTGCTGGATGCTTTTGTAGTTGCAAGCATTTGGTCTGTTGGTCCTTGAGGGAACTTTGGGATAACACAGTCTATATTGGCTCTTCTTCACTTTTGATTTTATCTGGGGGTGATCAGCAATTTTGCTTTTGGGACTTGGGACATCTAGGAGCAGGCATTTTTCTAGTCTAGAACGGTCAGTTGAGTTACCAATCTAGTTTTGTGAGTAGGGCACATGGTTATTTTCAGCTACTATTGGCTATCTTATAACTCTTTCACTTGAGGGCTATAACAGCCCTCACCTCAGCCTTCACTTGGCTCTCTAATGGGTTAAGTTAATGTGTTGATTTTTGACCCTCATTCTATCACCTCATACTGGATGAACTTTTTAATGGTTGGGGCACTACCCATCCCTAACCCTTACTCATTCTTATTTCTTACAGGCTTAGGCTTAGTCTCTTTTGTTCTCTTAGGATTTGATTCTCATACTTTTGGGTACATTTGATTTGAAATTTTTGTTTTATAAGAGGCTAGACCTAGTATCTTAATCGCTTATTTTTAACTTGGAGTCTTATTTATCTTTAATTGATTTTTATTTCTTTATCTAGCAGGTCTTACCCTAGCAGGGGTTTAGGTTTTCACTTGCTATCACAATTTAAAATTAAGCAGTTTAGAAACATACTTTTTTGGTTTGATTTGCTGCACTTTTTGGATATGGGGGAAATTTCTCAGTAACTTCTCAAAGAAGCTTTTTTTCACAGCTTTCTCTTTCTCTAGTGCAGGACTGGCTTCAGAGGAACTTTATACACATTTTACTTTTGCTGTTTTAAATTTCTCATCTAACATTATTTTTAAATTTTTTGCACTTTATACACCTCATTATAACTTATATTTTATATAAAGGGAAAATACTACTACAATTTCAGACTTAGACTATTTATTTTTATTTAATTTATACTTTGACTTTTTTACAGCTATAACTGTTATTCTTAGATTTAGTCTCCTTTCATCATTGGACATTTACTTTTAGATAACCAATATTTGTTATTGGATATTTGGTATTTGCTCTGCCTGTGACTTAGTTCTGATCTTCTCTTCTTGCCTATGTTACCCCCGCACCCGGATCAGCAGAGCCCCAGCAAGGATTTTCCCCTGGGCCAGTCAAAGTTGCTTTTTCACTGATGGGACATGAGGGGTGAGAGTGGAGCCTCCCCTCTGTGCCCCTGCTTCCCCCACCTCTCCTGGGGGGAATAAACCAGTCACTCAATGGGCTTGTCAACTGTGGCGGCCCTGTCTCACCTCTGGGAGGAACATTCTCCTACATTTGTCATCTCGCGCTTCTTTTTGGACGCGGGCTCGCTGAAACTACAGCCAAACGTACGGGCGAATGTCTGCAAAGCTCTGGACAAATGCAGCACTCATTGGGCAACTCCCCTCTTTTTTGGGGGTGGGAATGGGTTTCTTGCTGCCATCTCTCAGTAGTCACACAGCTCGCTCTGCGAGCCACTGAGACCAGCGGTTCTGCCCTTACTTGTGTGGAGGAATGCGGGCTTTCGGGGTTCCCTACCGGGCCCAGCACCACAAAACAAAGCAGCATCACGGGGAGTTTGAGTTTGGGGTTCTTGGAATGCATCTCCGGCCCCACCTCAATTCTCATAGGAAAAAAAAAAAATCATCTCGCTCTAATCTAAGCAGAGCCAGATCTCTAAGCTATTTGCACTTTTGCTAAAGAGCAAAAGAAATAGAATAGAAAAGCCTTGCAATTCAAAACTACAATTTTCACTACTAAAGAAGAAAATACTGAGTGCTCTACTAGGTACTGAATACTAGGAAATGCGTGCACATTACTGTATTTACGCAAAGCTTCGCGTCTGCTGTCTCTACTGAACTGCAAAAGCTTCTGAACTCGAGTTCAGCCCCACCAGTGCCAGCATAACCCCAAGGGCAGGGCAAAAGCCCTTTTGCCGCACACAGGGCATCTCAGCTGTGCTTTACCAGCCTCTCTTTTGCCAAACACACCTGGTTCTGTTGCCAGCGGTCTTTGTCCGGTCTTTGCAGGAGAGGAGGAGGGTGAAGGAATTTTCTCGAGAATTACTCAGGGGCGCACCTGGATTTCTGTCCCGGCCACCCTCCGCAGAGACCAGAGAAGTCCCACACTGGAGGTGCCAAAACTGGCTCGCGGAAACCGAACTCCTTCTCTTCTAGGAGGCCTTGAGATGTTGTTCCAAGCTGTTGTGATGTCTGGTTTGTTCGTGTCTGGTGTTTACAGCACTTGCTCTATGCTAGCCCTATGTCTCAGCAGGGCCTTGACTTCCCTTTCTGACTCTCTTCTGACTCTAACTCAAACTGAAGATTGAGAATTTGGAAAAATGTAGAACCTCTGTATGAGTGATGGGTCCAAAGTACCTAAAGCTAGTTAGGGAGGAGGTTTAGGAACCCTGCATTAGTCTGTGGGATATCACACTGATGCATGCTCTGCTTATCTCCCTGTCCCTGGGGGTCCATGGTAGGGAAAGAAGAGGTTAAAGGAAGGTGGCAGAGCTGAGGACTTGTTTTCATAAAATTAAGTATATTTGCTCGTGTCAGCTCAGGGGAGAAACACTTTTTAGAGGCGTATTACCAGCTGTAAAAATTTCAGAGGCCTAAGGAAAACAGAAATACAGGTCTTCCATCTTCATAATCCCAGAAATAGGGGGAATACAAAGCTAAATCATGCATTTATCAAAAAAGTAACCAAAAAAGTTCTCTTTACCACGAGCACAGCTGAAATGTGGAACTTAAACAAGAAATTCAAGAAGTTCAAGTGTATTGAAAGGACAAATGTGTTGAAAAAGCAATTAGTAAATTAATGCAGCAGGTGCAAATTTAAAAATTAGGCATAAAACCTTCTCAAGGAAGTTGACAAATTTCATGTTACTGGAAGATGGGGAGTTTTACTGAGTGAGAAACATGTTCTTGAACTCCTTCCCAGGCACCCACTTCTGCCTGCACCAGGCTCTCCACTGTGATTTGGCTCAGCCTTTCTTCCTCTCTGATTTGAGTACAGAAAGTGGGCAAAAGTAAAGGGTGAAGGGACTGTGCACTTCGTCTGCTTTATCTCCACTATTTCTAACTGTTGTTTTCAGGTGTTTGTCCATTTTTTCTGTAAGATCATCATCGATGGTGTTTCCACACTCCCCTTATTCAATCCTTCCTGCTGTACATTCCTGTCACTACAAAGGCTTTCCCGCAGCTCAGGTGAGGACCTTTTGCTGTGACTGGTCACTGAATTCTTTTCATGGCCACCCAAGAGCAGACCATACCTTTCCAATGGATAACCATTTCTGGATTTCAGGACTGTCATGTTTTCTGTATCTTCTCTTTTCTGATCGTCATCATTCCACTTGCTTCAGTCTTTTCTCTCATGTCACAGAATCATTTAGGTTTGAGAAATCTCTCTAAGATCATGGAATCCAGCTATGCCCTCGGCACAGCCAAGGCCACCACTGACCCATGTCCCCAAGTGCTACATCCACATGATTTTTAAATCCCCCCAGGAATGGGGACTCCACCACTGCCCTGTGCCAGTGCCTGACATCCTTTGTGTGAATAAATATTCCCTAATATCCAACCTAGACATCCCTTAGTGTTCCACTGAGGCCGGTTCCTCTTGTCACTTTTTCCCTGGGAGCAGAGCCCGACCCCCTCCTGGCTCCCCCCTCCTGTCAGGGAGTTGCAGAGAGCCAGAAGTTCCCCCCTGAGCCTCCTTTTCTCCAGGCTGAACCCTCCCCAGCTCCCTCAGCCCCTTCCCAGCTCCATTCCCTTCCCTGGACACACTCCAACCCCTCAGTGTCTCTTATCTGAGGGTCCCAGAAGTGCCCCAGCACTGGAGGTGCCCCAGCAGTGCCAGCACAGGGAGAGTCACTGCCCTGGTCCTTCTTCTTGACCTCCTGCCATTTTCTGAGCTCCCCTGAGCCCTTTTCCGACTTTCCTGAAGCATGGAGTGCACACTTGGGTGGATGCAGTTCCCAAGGGCTGTGCCCTGCAGTGGGTACGTCCTGTGTTTTACAAACTTACCTTTTGTTTGTACTCGTAGGACAATTGGTGCTGGTTTCCCAACACCCTGACACTGTTCTTCGGTGCCTACCTGTGATCTTTTGCAGCACAAATTTTCCCTGCAGAACTCCCATACAGCCAGGAACTCCTTGTTCTCTATTCTCCAGCTCATTATCCTGCTCTATATAGACGAGGTAGTTTTCCCTATTACTTAATTATATTTTTTTCATTATCTTTTTAGCGTGAGCAGATGCAGTGGAATGCTAATTCTGTCTTCTGATGCTTTGCAGTCCCTTTCAACTTCTTATTTGTGAATTTTGTAAGCATTCTTACTAGACAACCATGGAAATCATTAGGCAGGAGAGCACTGGAATCACAACAGATTTCTGATCAGATGTGATGTGGCAATTCATTACCTTGGCTTCATTTGCACATTTGCCTCCATCCCTTTTAATCAGCATCATAGTCCTTTTTGAAAGATTTCAGGAGAAATACCCAAATAGGTCTTGGACCAAATCAGTGTGAGGAAAATCAGGCCAAGTGCTATCCTGCCCTTGAGCTGGGGCACCCTTGGTATCAATCCAGGCTGGGAATGAGGAGATTGAGAGCAGCCCTGGGGAGAAGGTCTGGGGGTGCTGATGGATAAGAGACTGGACATGCTCCAGCCATGGGCACTCTCAGTTCAGAAACTCCCCTGTCCTGGACTGATCCCACAGTGTGGGCAGCAGGGGAGGGGGGATTTCTTCCCCTCTGCCTCCTCAGGTAAGACCCCACTTGCAGAGCTGCCTCCAACCCTGGGGTCCAGTCCTGTTTAATATCTTTATCAATGATCTGAATGAGGGAATCAAGTGCCCTCTCAGTGAGTTTCCAGTTGACACAGCAGAGATTAAGATTTGCTGAAGGGAGGAGGGCTCTGCAGAGGGATCTGGACAGACTGGGTCCACGGGCTGAGACCAATTATTTGAGGTTTAACAAGGCCATGTGCTGGGTCCTGCACTCGGGTCACAACAAGCCCCTGCAGTGACACAGGCTGGGGGAAGAGTGGCTGATTCTGTGATTCCATAAGAAGGATGTGGACCTGTTGGAGTGAGTTTAGAGGAGGGCCACTAAGTGATCACAAGGATGGAGCACCTACCCTAGGGAGACAAGCTGAGAGAGTTGGAAATGTTCAGCTCAGAGGAGAACAGAAGGCTCTGTGGAGACTTAAGTTCTCTTTCCAGTACTTAAAGAGGTTCCAAGAGAGATGGAGATGGACTTTGGACAAGTGCCTGGAGTAGCGGGAGAAAGGAGAATATCCTTAAGCTGAAGGAGGGAGAGTATAGCTAGATGGGAAGCTGTGAAAGAAATTCCTCCTTGTGAGAGTGGTGAGGCCCTGGCACAGGTTGCACAGAGAAACTGTGGCTGCCCCATCCCTGGAGGTGTTTGAGTCCAGGCTGGATGGGCTTGGAGATACCTGGGATAGTGGAAGGTGTCCCTGCCCATGGCAGAGGGTTTAAACTAGATGATCTTTAAGGTCCCTTCCAACCCAAACCATTCTGTGATTCGATTCCACAATTCCATACACCTCACTGCCAGTGCACCAGTCAGGGTTGGACACTCCCTAAAACTATTGCCCATCCTGGATCTGATACCCCAGTGTTGCCCATTGTGTCTGTGCTTTGCAGACAGTGTGCAGAGCTTATCTGCAGGTGCCCAGACTGAATCCCTGCGCTCCTGGGGAGCAGCTCTGATTCCCAGTGACGCTGCATGTTCTGGTGGCCACATCCCGGTAGCCGGATCTGGAGGAGGGGGAATGTCCCTGGAGCTGCCAGGTACCTTTGTGAGTGGGACCAGCAGGTCAGGGTGACACTGCACACAGCAGGAAACAACGTCTCTTTGGAGAGGGGTTTGCTCATGTCTCTCCTCTGGCTTTGCTGCTTGTGGCACAAGTCCCTTTATAAAACCCAGGCCCTCCAAGGTCCCCCACCTTGGCCATCCTGGTCACATTTTGCTCCCTGTGTGCCGGGATCTCCCCTGGCTTCCAGCCATGAGAGTGCTCTGCGTGGTCTTTGCTGTGCTCCTGCTTTTCTCCTTGGCCACTCCAGGTAAGAAAGCAACACATAGAGGTGGGGAAAGGAGGGGTGACCCTGGTGGCAGGGGGTACAGCTGCTTGTTTCCCTGCAGCCTCTGTGCCTTGGGGTGGGGGAGGTCATTCATCTCACCCAGCTTTGGAAGTGGAAATCAGGGACCTGCAGGCAGCTCTGTCTGATGATTTATCCAACCTCAGTTGCTCAAAGGGTTTGAGATGAAGTAAATGCCACACTGCAAAGCTCATCTCTCATGCTCAGACAAAAGCATGTGTAGAGGGAAGGCTTGTAAGTGTTCAGTTGTCCCCCCACTCAATGGGGACAGAAAACATGACCTATCCTACGTGGATCTAAACCCAAAGGTACCTGGCTCATCAGAACCACCTGGGAGCCAGCAAGGAGATAAATGTGGGGGCTCTGCCCTCCTGCATGTCCATCATTTTCCCTCCTAACCCATCCCTCCCTCTCTCCCATCACAGGGCAGGGGCATCCCAAGGGTACTGCTTGTGACGGGTACTGCTCCTACGTGTGTGGCAACATCGATGAGTGGTCTTTCAGCCCGTCCTGTGGGAAGATGTACTGCTGCATCACCTCACCCAAAAAGCAAAAATGATTGGGAGGGAGTCTGGCCACGGAGGAAGAGCAGCACTCACAGAGGAGCTCCCAGAGCTGTGTTTCGGGTGTGGCCGACACCGGTCACTGCTTTGCAGTAAAGATGGGCAGATATGATTTCTGTGTTCTGTGTGGTTCATTTGCCTCCTGAAAGGGCAGAGCCGGGAGAGCTTGGCAGCCACACCTCCCTGGACCGTGATCATGGCACACCCCTGACAGCCCCGGATCTGTGATACCAAAGTGACACACAGGAATAGCAAAGGGTTTGAGATTTTCCCCATTGCCTCAAAGCACAGGGGCGGCAAAGGCTGGCAGAGGGCTGATTGCCTGATGTTGCGCCTCCCTTCTCCACATGTTGAATCCCAATTCACTTTTAGGGGACATAACAGCCCTCTCCAAGGCCCCTTCAGACCCATTCAGCTTCTGCACTGGAGGTTTCAGCCCCAAACCAAAGGCAAACAGTCACTCCCTTCCCCTTGCATCCCCAAACCCCACTCCTGGGGTGCCCATGGAGCATCCTCATCCCAGTGCAGCCACTCAGGTTTTGTGGTCCTGTGACTGTCCTGGACACCCTCATACCAATCAAGTGACTTCTCAGCATAGTTTGTGACCAGATGGGCACCACCAATAATGAAAGAGCAGATGAATATTTCCCCAGAGTCCCCTTCCCTACCCCCTCCACTGAGGAATAAACCATTCACTCCAGATGTTCTGCAGGGGACATGGAGTGGTCTGGGGGCAGCCAGACAAACCTCTGGAACAACTCTGGAGGGTGAGATGTTTGTGTGAAAAAGGGTCATGGCACAGAAAACAGCCCTATTTGCCTGAAACCCTCCAGAAAATAGAGTAACTTTCCAGCCATGAGGCTTTGCAAACCCAGGAAAAGGCTTTGTACTGATTTCTGTAGGAATGAAGGATCCTCAAGAGAAGAGCAAATTGGGTGCACACTGTGAGACAAGAAGTGTGAGGGGGTTAACACCCAGTTTACAGAAGCTGAGGGTTGGGCAAGCAGGTAAATATCACATTTGATACACATTGGCCCATCAAGAACCACAGCCTGTTGTCAAGATTCAGACAACAGGACATTGAAATAAGGAAAATTCACTTAAGCAAACCATGTGTTGGTGACACTCCACATAAAAATGGGGTTAAAATTTGGATAAAAGAATAAAAATTGCAGAAGGAAACACAACAAAAATAAACTCCTCCTTTGCTGTTTCTTTCCCATTTTTTGCCAAGGAGAAGAAAAAAAAAGAGGGAATTGTGAGAAAAAAGTGAAAAGAAAAGCCACATGGAAGTGAATGAACAACAAAATGGGGTTTTGAAGTCTCTTGCTCTGTTGCATCTTCAGTCTTCAAAATGTTTCTGCAGCTAAAAAAGTTTCCAACACCAGCAGCTGGAGCAATGTGGTCTGGGGGTTCCCTTCACATGGCAGGGGCTTGGAATGAGATGAGCATTCAAGATCCATTTCAACCCAAACCATTCTATTATTCCGTGATACTATAAATTCTGGCTATGCCAAGAAACAGATTTATATCCTGGAAAGCAGAAATAATTGAATATTTATTCCTTATAGAGCCAGTGCTGATAAATTACTGTATTTCAGGGGTTTCATATGTTCAGAGGGAGCAAACATCAACTGCTGGGCTTGGTTCAAAGCTGTGCCCTGGGAGAACCACTCTGCAGCACAGATCACACTGTACTTAACTCCACACCTTTGCAGGAACAACAGGGGATGGAAAGGCCACTATTTTTGCACTTAATCTCAATAAGGAAGTCATATAAAAATGGGGAAATTGGTAAAGAGAGGACAAAGGGTACAGCTAAAAGAGTTAAATGCTTGCAAATAGATTCTTTGCAAGCACTGAGGGAGCTGTTTAAGGCCACTGTGATGCAGACCTGGGGAAAATGTATGACAGCTATTAAAAAAAGCCCTGAGAAAGAGCAAAAGGAAAAGGTCATAGCAGAACAGTGGGATGAGGGAGGTTGTTAGAAGGGAAAAGCTGAAATTGTGTCCAAACACGGAAAATAGAAAAAGTAATAAACTGAGCCTGACAAAGTGTAAAACACAATAAGGCAGCTCAGCAAAGAATTGCAGGAACAGCTTGCAAAAGGTGAACAAATCTCTTAAAATAAGTCCTTTCCCTTTTTCCAAGCACATCAGGAACACAGAGCCTGGCAAAGAGTGTGATCAGAAGAATAAAGCTTATAAAAAATAAGGCCACTCCGTGGAAGTTAATGAAATATTTGCAGCTGTGTTCACCTTGCAAGAAAGAAGAGAGGTCTTAATGCTGAGTGCCTTTGTAGGGACTCATCGAGGGACTTGTTTTAAATGCAAAGGAGGTGAAAAAGGGGAAATAAGCAGCAACAAATCACCAGCATCCAGATCTTTTTCCCAAAAGAGCTCTTAAGGGAATTCAAGGATGAAATAGCCACCCTCCTAACTGCAGTGTAGGACCTCTTCAGTCTGGAGAAGAGAAGGCTCCTGGGAGACCTTAGAGCCCCTTCCAGGTCCTAAAGGGGCTCCAAGAGAGCTGGGGAAGGTCCTGGGCTGACAGGACAAGGGGGAATGGCTTCCCACTGCCAGAGGACAGGGTTAGATGGGATATTGAGAAGGAATTCTTGGTTGTGAGGCTGGTGATCCCCTGGCACAGGTTGCCCAGAGAAGCTGTGGCTGCCCCATCCCTGGAAGTGTCCAAGGCCAGGTTGGAGCAACCCTGGGTCGGTGGAAGGTTTCCCTGCCCATGGCAATAGGGTTGGAACTAATGATCATTTAGTTCCCTTTCAACCCAAACCATTCCATGATTCCATGCTCTTTGCTTAAGAAAGTTTTACTGCACCAAGTTGGGAGATGCTCAATTTATGGGGACAAAAACCTAAAGGTTCCTCCAGGAATGTGAGTCAGGATTGTACCAGTTTTACATATGAGAACATGAGGTAGAAAAAAAATCAAGAAAATCTTGTCCTAAAACCTACTAGAGTTCCCAAAAGAAGGCAGCAGACCTGAAGGGTAGAGATTGGGCTGCAAAAAGCAGGGACCAGCACCATGGGGTCAAGGTGCAGCAGAGGGAGGTCATGGAGAGCACTGGAGGAAGTCACTGGTGGGGCTACAGTGGGAAATTTGGTCATAAAAGATCCAGAAAAGAGGTTGAATGGAAAGATGGCATAATTTGTTACTAATGCTGTAATGTGAGGGCTGTGGAAGGACCTCGCTGGTTTGAGGGGCTGGGTCCTAATGTGGCTGATGAAATTCAGTGCAGATCGATGCACAGTGAGGCAAACAGGGAAAACCTCCCTAATTTTGTATGTCAAATGAATGGCTCTATGTTGATTATTTGATTGCCAGGCAGTGTCTGGGAATGCAAGAGAGAGAAAAGGCAGAAGCATCGTTATAGTGTTGCTTGATGAATCTTGGGACTTTCACCTGGATATTTTGCTCTCCTGTTTTGTTTCCCCATGTGTTCACCTCCTTTTAATGACAGTCAAGACTTTTAATGACTCTGCAAGAAGAGGGAAGAGCTGGAGACTTGTAGGTACCACTCAGAGAGTGAGACCTGAAACGTGGTGAGCCTTCAGCCTCCCTCTTATCAGGGAAACATGAACCAGAAAAAAACCTGACAGGTCGTTTCCTTGCTATTTATACAAACTGCTCTCAACCAGAAAGGTCTCAATGCAAAAACAGAGGCAGTGCAGGCTCTTCCCTGATCCCTGGCTGTGGTTATATGTGGTTACAAGTGACAGGGAAGCAGATGGGCACATTAACAGGAATCATTGGGCCAGACGTTCTCATCCTGCCTGGCATTCCTCTCTCTTCCAGGGCAGATGCACAGACTGTCACTACAAGGAAAGACAGATCTTTAAGATGTATAGCACCAGGCAATATGGCAGCTCCAGATTTGTGTGCAAAGTGGGGTTTTTACTGCTCTGTGTGGCTTGTCTCTTTTAAAATGTTTCTGTTGAAGTCTAATTTCACTGAAAAAAGAAAACAGGAGGGGAAAAAAGTCTTACAACCAGGATCCAGTCTATTATCATGGAAACACGGAATGGTTTGGGTGGGAAGGGACGTTAAGGCACATCCAGTTCCACCCCCTGCCATGGGCAGGGACACCTTCCACTATCCCAAATTGCTCCAACCTGGCCTTGGACACTTCCAGGGATGGGGCAGCCACAGCTTCTCTGGGCAACCTGTATCACATTGTAGCTTCTAGAAGAACTCAGAAAAACACCCTTTATTTTGGAGCTGCAATGCTGCTGTTGTAATTGATACTCCCCACACCTCGGGCACACAGTCTGATTTTTGAGTTTGTCCTGTGCAGAGCCAAGAGTTGGACTCGATGATCCTTGTGGTTTCCTTCCAGCTCAGGATATTTTGTGTTTCTATGATAATTTCTCAAGTTACTTTGTGTGTCACGTAGGAAGGACAAACAGGGAAATTTTGCCCAAATACTTCTCCTTTCAAGATGTGGTACATCATGAAAGCTTGACATGAGAGGGGTGAATAAAAGACTGCATTAAAGTAACGTGGTTTTATCTAAAAAAACCACAGCAGTTCCGGATCAGGTCATGATTCCACTCCTGTACATGTTCTGTGTCTCTCTCCAACCCCCTGACAGGAGGATGGAGCCAGGTGGAGGTCGGGCTCTGTTCCCAGGGAATAAGGGACAGGGCAAGAAGAAACAGCATCAAGTTGTGCCAGGGAAGGATTAGGTTGGGTTTTAGGAAAAAATTCTTTACTGAAAAGGTGGTCAGGCATTGAAAGGGGCTGCCCAGGGCGGTGGTGGAGTCCCCATCCTTGGGAGCGATCAAAAAACCTGTGGATGTGGCATTTGGGGACACCGGTTTGTTGTGTCCTTTCCACTTGGACTCAATGGTCTCAGAGAGCCTTTCCAACCTAAAAGATTCTGTTTCAGTCTAAAAATATGAGGGCAACTCTGTTTTCTCACTGGAAAATACGGTTTCTTTTCCAGATTTGTCTGGACTGCTGTGAAACCCACATCTTAAGGCTTTTTTGTTACTTGTATTTTACGTTTGTTTTCTTATTAAAATCACTTGTCAAATAAAATATATTAGAATGGAAGTACAGATGATGACTGAGGAAAGTTTCTCTGCTGAAATAGTGAGAATTTCCACAATGACTTCAGGGTACCAAGGCCCATGGATGATTTAAGACTTGTAAAATATGTGGGCTCACATCCACCAAATCAAGCCCTGGCTTAGTGACATAGAGACCATGCTAAAAGAGGTTGTTAAGAGTGATATGATTTTACAACACAGAGGACTAAAAACCCTCCAGAGTTGGTGAGAAGGTATTTTGACAAGACCCAAATCACTGGGAGGTCAGAGGTTCTGCTGTCAGAGATGTGCTACATTCCCCAAATTGCTCCTTTTTAAGGAACAACCAAGAGGGAACCCAAAACTGTCAATTTTCAGCCCTTTTTTTCATCTGCTGCAGAGTTTTTGGTTATGTTTTTCTCTTCACCTTTCCATGTATCCATTCTCCATCCAGAGTCAGAGGTCACTAGAAATGATACTGGCTCTACTCAATGTATTTACTGGAGGAGAAGGAGGTGGAAGCTGCCCTTACAATCTTTGGGGTTCTCCAGCCCTGTGACTCTTTTTTCCCACAATCCAAGGACAGCTTCAGATGTCACAAGACCTCAGTAGCCCTGATCATTACCAGCACTCAAAAAAACACTGTGAGGGCACAAGGAAATGAAACAGGACATCGTGTAAAAGACACTGCCCCAGTTTTCTGTATGGAAAATCCTATGGTGTCTGCACATGCTGAGAATGGTGAGGATGGATTTAATCATCATAGGAGGAAAGGCAGCTGCAAATATTCCCTTTACCATGCTGAAATGGTCTTTTCTTTTGAATAAGGTCTCTGAAAGATGCTGAAGGGAGTATGAAATACTGCCCCCATCCATTCCCACTTATTACCCAGCCATGGTAAAAACAGTTTGCCAGGATCTCCCATAGGTGCTGATTTTTTGAGCCCCAGGGCTGAGCCAGGCCCCCTGCCACACATGGCACCCACGGGTTTTGCTGTGAGACTCAGTGGGAACAGGGATTATTCCTGTATTATTCTGGTGTTATTCCAACCAGATCTTTGTCACCCAGCACTGCCTAAATTCACTGTGGGAAACAGAGAGGAAAACTCCATCTGTTCAAAATTTTGTTACAAAATTTGTGGAAAAACAATAATGAGACCTGATTCTAAGAGACCTTTTGGGATGGGCTTGGAGAACCTGTCCTAATGCTTTAAAAGGGACCACGAGGACACGACAAGTAACATCTCACTTTCGTTTTTTAATTATTGAGAGGAGGGGATGACAATTGGGTTACACAGTTGAGCTGCTGCTCCCAAAGCCACCATGGTGCCTCCTCTTCCTCAGGTGCTTCCTTTTCAGCTCCTATTTCCCCTTGAAGGTGGGTGGGACACAGCAGTAGTTCCTGCAGTCTTCAGCGAAGGACCATGTGTCCATCCTGGCACACTGCTTGGAGCAGTACCCCACGCCAGAACAGGTCTTCCTTATCCTCCCATAGCCTGCAAGATGACAGAGGGAGAGTGGTTGGGTCAGGACAGGTGCCTCTGTGCCCCATCCCCACGCCCTCCCATCCCCTTCAGGTGGAAGTGTGGCAATGGTCAGCAGGATGAGACCCTGTTTGTAGGGAGGTCCTGCTCTGTTCCCTTACATTTCCACATCTCCTACCCAAGCTCAGCCCCAAGGCAGGAAGAGACCTTGAAGGGCACAAGCCTGAGCAGCTCCTTGTGCCCCTTCTCCCCCCAGTCTGGTGGCTACAGGGCCAGTGGATGACATGGGTGCAGTTTGGGAAAGATGCTCCCAAGGAGAGCAGATCCATTTCCCTCCTGACTGACACCCCAAAAATCATGAAGATGCTCATCTGTGCAAAAGCAAGGCACCAGAGGGAGAAACTGTTGGCCCAAAATAGCTGTGAAATTATGTCCAGAGTGAATGGATATTGGGATGGGAACCCTTTCAGTCTTTGAAGAGGGAAATGAGAACAAAAACTGAGGGGATGTCTGTCAGCACTGTACGTTAAAAATGTGAGGGAACTGGTCCCTGAAGATGTTGCCAGAACTAGTTTGGCACAAAAGGTGGCATCATACAAGCAGAGGAAACTTCTAGAAGGCTGGTGCCTCTGAAAAAGGCATCCAGAACTTGCTTGGCACTCCATGATTAAAATAATTACACTGCAGCTCAGCTCACCTTCTCCTAGAAGGTGTCAAAATGTCTAAAACATTCTAAATGTGCCTCTTACAGTACTTTAAAGTGATTTTTTTTTCCTTTAAATACTCATTTGTATGAACATAGAGCCCCATTTAAGACAACCTGGGGTAACAGAATTGTATCATAGAATCATAAAATCATGGTATCATAGAATCATAGAAAGGTTTGGGTTGGGAGGGAGCACAGATGCCCATCTGCAGGAGACCAGCACCCATCTGCAGGGGACCAGCACCCATCTTCAGGGGACCAGAACCCACCTGCAGGGGACCAGAACCCGTCTGCACACCCAAAGGACTCAAGACATTTATGTGGGCAACAAAATCACAGCTTTGAAACCCAAGAGACCAGGTTTGCTCGAGCTACCCGTGGCCCAGACTGACCCTCCTCACCCTGGTTCTCCCACCCTTGTCCAGCTCAGCTTCCAGTGCAATTAACCCTCTTACCTGGGGCAGCCAAGGAGACCAGGAGGAAGACAGCAAAGACAAGGTAGAGGAACCTCATGGCTGGAGTTGAGCTGGGATCTCAGCAAGGGCTGGAGAGAGCCTGAGCTGGATGCTGTGAGTGGCCAGGCTGGGGATCCTCATTTTTATAGAGCAGAGAGGATGGTCTGGGGGAGGTCCTGCTGCTCACGGGACCTCTCATGGGTCACTGCACAGCACAGCCACCGGCCCCTCCACCCTGCACCTGGAGGGTGCACCTGGGCATGTTGGCAGAACTCTGCTCTCCCCAGACCTGGTATCAATCCCCAATTCAAATGGAAAGCACGGAGTGTGACAGGAGCGAACGCGGAGCAGATGGAACAGATGTGCTGGGGCAGAGGGACCTCGTAGGAAACAAGATCAATATCAAAGGGCTGCAGGCCTTTCTCAACCTTTGGCAGGGATGCAACTGCGTGAAATAGGGCTGAGACATGACCAGGATGCAATGATAGCTCTGCTTCTGTTGTCTAGACCTGTCCCCATGAGGGCTGGACATGATGAGAGGGGCCTCAGTGTGAGCAGCCTTGGCTTGGGAAGGACCCGATGTCCATTCCCTATTGTGAACCATATCTGCAAAATTAATTTAGCAGACACTACATTCAAAGGAGCCCATTATGTTGTCTTTTCTCACCCCTTTGATGGGCAAGAGAGTGTTCTCCCAGGAGTCTGGATGAGCCAACCACTTGCAAACACTTCCATCATCACTTCCTCCTCACAAACCCTCCAGACAGCTCCGGGGTCTCGAGTGTGCTCAGCTTCTGGGATGGAAATAGCCTGATCCCTGCTGCCAGGGGTGCTCTGATGCTGAGAGAAGCAGTGGGATGAAAGCTGGCTGCAAGGAGTCTGTGAGGCAGAAGGATCTCAGCACCGAGTGGCAGCTTAAGCAGGTGGCAAACGAGGTTGGCTCAGGGATGACAAACTTACTTTCATCTTCCAGGAAAGAGATGCTCCAAAAAGTAGTTCAGAGGGGAAAAAAAAAAAATAAATCAGTGTCCAGAGGTAGTCAGAAAGGAAAACTGAATGTTTGGATTTCCTGGAATGGGTGCTGGCAAAAATTGAGGTGTCCTTGCAACAGTTTTGAGGGTATTTCATGCTTCAAACTGTGTACACTGCTGGTATCCCTGCACAGGCAGAGCAGAACAAGAAAAGGGACAAATGATTGCAGCAAGGATGGTGAAAGCTGAGAACTTATTTTCAGGCAGTAAGATAGTAATTATACTGGGAATTTCCACTGGAGAAGGAGATGAGTATG
Source organism: Serilophus lunatus (assembly GCA_013399895.1). Classification (NCBI taxonomy): domain Eukaryota; kingdom Metazoa; phylum Chordata; class Aves; order Passeriformes; family Eurylaimidae; genus Serilophus; species Serilophus lunatus. Next base: position 1,436,817 of record VXBA01005352.1, read on the forward strand.
TGGGAATATGTGGCAGCAGTGTCAAAACTATAAAAAGTTTAAGTGTACTAAAAAAAAAGAGAGAAGTCTGGTTTTCATCTTCATAACCAGAGAAGCAGGAGCCACACAAAAGTAGGATGCACTGAACAAAGAAATTCTCCTTTCCCATTGCCCACAACAGGATGGTAAAACTCACTGTACAAGGGACAGGACAAGAGGAAACTGCCTCAGGTTGCACCAGGGGAGGTTTAGGTTGGATATTAGGGGAGAATTTGTTCCCTGAAATGGTGGTGAGGCTTTGGAATAGGCTGCCCAGTGAAGTAGTGGACTTGCCACCCCTGGAGAGATTTAAAAGCCATGTCGATGTGGCACTTGGGGACATGGGTCAGTGATGGCCTTGGCAGAGCTGGGGAATGGTTGGACTCAATGATCTCAGAGGGCTTTTACAACCAAAATGATTTGATGATTCCATGATTGCGATGGGTATTGTGGAGCAAGGCCTTGTAAATGCCTTCAGAAAGTAAGTAGGGCAGCCAATCTGACTTTGAAGACTGCTCTGCTCTGAAGGGCTGGCTGGATTAGTCAAACTCCAGAGCTCACTTCCACCCTGTAGAATTCTGTACTTCCAGGAAATTCATGAAGTCCCATTGAGGGCCATTTAGCACAGCAATATAGGACCATATCTGGCTCAACAATCCCTAAACCTCACCCTGCTGGAATTGCATGGTTTTCCAAACGCTTGCTCCTGTATGTTGGCTGTGCTCTTCCACTCTTCTAAACATCAGCTGCTTGTCACTGTCAGACTGAAGACACTTGGCTGGACAGGACCCTGTTACACAGGGAGCAATGGAGCTGGGAAGGGGCTGGAGCACCAGGAGAGGCTGAGGGTGCTGGAGGGGCTCAGCCTGGAGAAAAAGGAGGGAGGGACCTTCTGGCTCTCTGCAACTCCCTGAACAGGGTAGGGGAGCCAGGTGGAAGTTGGGCTCTACTCCCAGAGAACAAGAAACAGGGATCAGAGGAAATGGCCTCAGGTTGCACCAGCAGACTTTCAGATTGGGAATTAGGAAAAATTTTTTCATGGAAAAGGTTGTCCAGCCCTAGACAGGCTGCCCAGGATGATGTGGTGGAGCCCCATCCCTGAAGGGATTTAAAAGTTGTGTGGCTGTGGCCCTTGAGGACATGGGTTAGTGGCAGCTTTGGCAGTGCTGGGGAATGGTTGGACTTTCCCAAAACTAAATGATTCTGAGTTCCTGTGATTCCTTGTGATGAATGTGACCGGGATCTGGTCATCCTGCTTTGAGGGGATGAGAGTTCAATACTATGGATGTTACCAGGGAACGTCCAGTGGCCTCAAGACCTTAAAATGGGTCATGGAACTGTTCAGTTCACCAACAAAGCTGCAGCTGTGATTATTTATTGTGTGTTACCAAAAACACGTAGAATCACAGCTGTCCAAAAGAGGCCAAAAAGATTCTCCAGAGCCCCTCTACTCTGGAGACAAGCTGGGAGAGCTGGAGGTATTCACCAGGAGAAGAGAAGGATCCAGGGAGACCTTAGAGCCCCTTAGAGCCCCCCAGAACCTAAAGGGGCTCCAGGAGAGCTGGAGATGGACTGGGGACAAGGTTAGGAGGGACAGGACAAGGGGGATTGGCTTCCCACTGCCAGAGGGCTGGGAGAGATGGGATATTGGAAAGAAATACTTGGCTATGAGGGTGGTGAGGCCCTGGCACAGGTCTCCCTGAGAAGCTGTGGCTGCCCCATCCCTGAAGTGTCCAAGGCCACGCTCGGAGGCGGTTGGAGCAACCTGGGATAGTGGAAGCTGTCCCTGCTCATGGCAGAGGGGCTGGAATGAGATGAATTTTAAGGTACCTTCCTACCCAAACTGTTCTACAATCTTGATTCTTCCAGATTTTTGTAATACATCAGATTTTTGGGATCCCTTAAGCATCTCAGCTCTGGGCTCTTTCCAGATATCCCACCTCATCTTGAAGCTCAGTGCCTTACCAGTACACAGCACACTACCTGAAAGTCTAATTCAGAATAATAAATGCATTAATTGAAGTATCTGGCACATGAGAAACCTATTGGTAATTTTTTTTGAAAGAATGATTTCTGCCTTTTCCAGAACAGGATGACATTGTACCTTTATGTGGACCTCGTTGCCCACTGCAGCTTCATACCTCTCCTGCAGAATCCCTGCAGTGCCAGATATTGCTTATTCCAGCTTCTCCACTAATTGTTCTTGTCTTTTGCAAAAAAGAAAAGCCAGTCTCCAGTGTCTTACAAAGTGCTGCAGTCCCTTTCAGCCTGATATTTGCAAATTCAGTAAGGACAACCTTTATCCCATTATGCAATTTTTGAATGAAGACCCTGGATAGTTGAGGACTCAGAACAGCTTTTTGAGATGTTCTTCTCCCATCACCATGGTAACTGGAAATTTATTAACTCCTGTTCATCAACTATTTTTCCTGATCAATACTGGAAAAGAAAACCTCAAAACTGAGACAAAATACCCAGTCAAATGAATGTAAAGAAAATCACAGAATCCCAGAATCAGTAGGGTTGGAAAAGACCTCCAAGATCATCGGATCCAGCCTGTGACTGATCCCCACCTTATCACTCAGCCCAGAGCACCGAGTGCCACCTCCAGGCATTCCTTGGACACCTCCAGGGATGGGGACTCCAAACCTCCCTGGGCAGCCCCTTCCAATTTTTAACAACCCTTTCTATGAACAAATTCCTCCTGATGTCCAACCTAAACCTTCCCTGGTGCAAGTTAAGACCATGTCTATGTCCAGATCATCTTTCCTCCTCTCCACACGTGGATTTGGGACAGCTGAGGTGAGGACCACGTTTGAGATAGACCCTTGAGGAACCTCAGTGCCAGAGCACCAGTCAGGAATGGATACACCCTAAAATTATTCCTCATCATGGATCTGCTGCCCTGTTATTGTCCATTGTGCCCAGACAGTGCCCTGAGCTTATCAGAGAGACTTCCAGAATGAATTCCTGCAGCCACTGGAAGCTGCCCTGCTGTCGGGCAGCCCCAGCTGGCACTGGCTCGAGCACAGCTGTGCCAGCAGCCGGATCTGGAGGAGTGGAATGATCCCTACGTGCCCACTGGAGCATAGTTGTGGCTGCCAGGTGCCTTTGTGAGTGGGACCAGTGGGTCGGGATGACACTGCACACAGCAGCAAACAAACAACACCTCTTTGGAGAGGGGTTTGCTCAGGTTTCTCCCCAGGCACGAGTCCGTCTCCAAGCACAAATGTCTCAATCTTTGTTTTTTGTTCTTTGGGTTTTTTTGTTCTTTGTTCCCAGCAGAGCAAGATCTCCATCAGCCTCCTCCAGGTATAAGCACTGGATTGGATATTAGGAAAAATGTCTTCCCTGAAAGGGTGGTCAAGCATTGGAACAGGCTGCCCAGGGAAGTGGTGGAATCATCACCTCTGGAAGTGTTCAAAAAACATGCAGATGTGGCACTTGGGGACATGGTTTAGTGGTGGCCTTTGCCATGCTGGACTCAGTGACAGGCTTTCCCAACCTTAATGATTCCACGATTCTCTTTTCTACAGTTCTCTCATTTTCCTCCACACCCATCCAGGTAACACAGAAGCTGGGAAGCCACAGAGGACAGAAACACCTGGAAGGACAAAATTAGGAATTGCCACCTTCTTGGTGGGACACTCTGCTGTGGGACATGTTTGAGTAGAGTTTGAAATGTCATAAACTTTGTATGATCAGATTGTTGAAGAGTAAACTGGAGAAAGACTCTTCTCAGTCTCACCTGTCACTTGTTTATCCCCTTTCCAAATTCCTCCATTCCTTTACTATTTTATATGCCTCTGTCCAGCTATTTGCCACTAAAAGTTCATACTTTCTGATCCCCCTCCTTCAGTCTTTGTTTTTTCCTCTTGCAGTCTCTCTTTTTGTTGTTTCCCATTACTTCTGCAGGGAAACAACTCCTCTTATTTCTGCAATTGGCCATTCATAACCTTTTAGAAGAAATAATTCCATTTACTGGAGTTTTGAAGGAAAATAAATCATTACTCTCATAGCAGCATATTTTTTTCTTGAAAAGCAACTGGGTGGTTTTTTCAGAAGCAGAATTTATTTTATAGATACTGGATGTGTTTGTTCCTGTAAATGTTCCACAGGGAATCCCTCATTCAACTTATTCACATCTGAGTTCAAACAAACACCACTCCTTGCTTGTGTTGTCTCAGCATGAAGATGCATCTTTTCTGGATGCAGAAACAACACATATAATTTCTTCCTTTGATTTAAGGCTCAAGGAGCAGAAAGGATGAGGCTGCATGAGCCTAAAGACACACAAAAGCAACCACTGCTGGGAGAGGCTGATGCTCAACAGGAGAAAGTGCAAAGCTGGAGAAAATCCAGCAGAGGAAAGGAAGGATGTTTTATGTTTCTTCACAAAGTGTATTTTTTCGTTGTAATTTTGAATCAGATATGACCTAGCTTTGATATAAATACTGGGAGGGGGTTCTATCCCCAAAATTCTAGAACTATTAGTCCCCAGGTAGATCTGTCGCTTTGCACAGATGTTGTCATCATTCTTTTTCTTTCCACCTTTTTCCTGGCACAAAGAGTGACCTCTGAGTTCCTTATGCCATTTACACAAGATGCCTCTGTACCAGTAAATTAAATATTTTCAACAATGGCAATAAGAGATGTATAGCCCATTGCCATTATATAAATCTGGGCTTATTTTCCCTTATTTGTTACTTTGCAATTACCATTATTTTTTTGCACATCTTTTCCCAAATTGCTTAGGAGTGAACATAGACTTGGTCTAGCCTATTTCAGGGGTTTAGGTGTGGAGGAGTTCTACTGTGCAGAAATGGCAATGGCTAGGTTAATTAGACTTACAGGATGCTGTTACTGAGGTGCTCCAGGAAAGGCAGATGCAATGGAAAGTTTGTACCTTGACAGCTTTTGAAAACTAGAGATAAATTATCCAGCAAATCAAATACTGATCATCTTTGCTGGCTTTAAGGTAGACCCCTTGTTTTGCACCTGTATTAAATTATGTTGGGCATATGGGAGAACTAAGGCAATAAGAAAATTGACTTGTCCTATCCCATCCCATTCCACCCCATGGTATCCTTTTGCCTTTTAAGGGTAACAGATACTTACAGGCTTCCTGTGAAATCATTCCAATGGGAATTTTCAGACAATCAGATAAAAGATCTCACCCAGCTCTTGCAAGTGGCCAAGAAGGCCAGTGGCACCTGGTCTGATGTCCAGGGAGGACCTTCTGCCTCTCTCCAATTCTGTGACAGGAGAGTGGAGCTGGGGGAGGTCAGGCTCTGCTCCCCGGGAACAAAGGACAGGATGAGAGGAACTTGCTTCAAGTTGCACCAGAGGAAGTTTAGATTAGATATTAGGAAACGAATTCCTCACTGAAAGGGTGGTCAGGCATTAGACCAGGCTGCCCAGGGCAGTGGTGGAGTCCCCATCCCTGGAAATGTTTGAAACACACGTGGATGTGGAACTGAGGGACATGGCATTGTGGTGAATACAGGGCTGTTGGGTTAACAGTTGGGCTTCATGAGCTTAAGAGTCTTTTCCAATCTTATGGATTCTGTGACTCCATCCCAAGGACATGTAATTTGTTTCTGTGATCATGGTGCCCTTGGGGACTTCCCTTTCCTGCTGCTCTTGGTTCATTCAGTGGAGAAAAGGGAAAGACAAGGGGGTGACACAGCAAAGGGAACTGGGATCTCATTACTCCTCTCCTCTGATTCTTTGCAGTTGAAAACTTGAAGCCAAGTCCTTGGCACGTCTGAGTCAGCTGAGCCTTGTGCTGTGTAGCAGCGAGATGAGAAACGATGGCCTGCTTTGGCCATCACCATATTAAACTGCTTCCAGCTTCCAAAGCAATGTGGTTCTACCCAAAATGTCTGTTGAGAATGGTCCTTGGTCTATAGTAATTCCTGAACTTGCACTTTGGATTTGGTGAAACTGTGGCTGTTTGTCCTGGGACACAGCACCTCCCGGGATGTGCCAACAATTCAGGAGTTGTTTAAACTGGAGTGTGGGCGCACCCTAGGGTAGCTCAGGATCACAGCAGCTCTAAGGATTAAAGAAAAAAACAACAAATGCAAGCAGAACTTCTGCTTTTTACAAGCCATGGAGTTGCACTCATGGTGACAATTTTCTCTGGCAAAGAATATCCAGTCATGAGTTAAAGATCTCCAGGACGTGAAGACATCACCACCTCTGTTATCATTTACTCTCACTCTTAATAACTAAATATTTTTATAAATTTAGTCTGTTTAAATAAGCAGCATCAGAACATTATGCCTTCCTCTGTTCAATAAACAGCTGAATTAATTTTTCTGAATTAATTTTTTTGTATATTCCCTCAGTGAAGATCATGGAATCACAGAATGATTTGGGTTAGAGGGGACCTTAAAGACCACCTTATTCCAACTCCTCTGCCATGGGCAGGAACCCCTTCCACTATCCCAGGTGGCTCCAAGCCCTGTCCAACCTGCCCTTGGACACTTCCAGGGATGGAGTAGCCACAGCTTCTCTGGTCAGCCTGTGTCAGGGCCTCACCACCCTCACAGGGAAGAAGAATTTCTTCCTAAACTCTAATCTCAACTTCAATCTCTGTCAGTCTGAAGCCATTCCCCCTTGTCCTGTCACTTCAGGCCCTTGTAAACAAGCTCTCTCCATCTTTCCTGTCAGTTCTTTTCAGGTACTGGAAAGGGTAATTAGTTCACCCCAAAACCTTCACTTCTCCAGGCTGAACAATCCCATTTCTCATAGCAGAGCTCCTCCATCCCTTTTCATCATCTTGGTGCCTCCTCTGGACTTGCTCCAACAGCTCCACTGGGACCCCAGAGCAGCTCTGCAGGTTGTACCCTGAACTGAATCACAGCACAAGCCTTTGATATATCACACTGCTTTAGCTCCTTGTCTTCCCTCGGGGTGATATTTCCTTCGCTTCACTACATAAATCCACATATTTTTCTCCATATTCTTTCCGGTAGCATCACCAACCACAAGCACTCAGTCTGATGTGAGTCAGCAGGGCTGCCCTTGGCCTTCCTGCCCACCTGGGCACACCTGGCTTGGGTTCAGCCACTCTCACCAACACTCCCAGGCCCTTTTCCAGCTTTCCAGACACTCTTTCTCAGCCTGGGGCTTCAGGGGGTTGTTGTGACCCAAGTGCAGGACCTGGCACTTGGCCTCGTTGACCCTCACACGATTGTCCTCAGCCCATGGATCCAGCCTGTCCAGATCCCTGTGCAGAGCCTTCCTGCCCTCCAGCAGATCGACATTCCTGCCCAGCTTATTGTTGCCTGTGAACTGATTGAAGATGCAGTTGATCTCCCTCATCCAGATCACTGGTGAAGATATTAGGGAGGACTGTGCCCAGCACTGATCCCTGGTGCCATTGAGGTATTTAACTCAACAGTGCATCCATCCAATCCAGGAGCAGGCGGTTTCTCCAGGATCATGATGTGGGAAACACTGAAGGCTTTACTGAAGCCTAAGTAGACAACATCCACAGCCTATCCTTAATCCAGTAAGCAGGTCACCTTCATCCACTGTCTCCTTCCAGGGTCTTTCCCAGCCCACTGGTGGGGGCAGACTGTTGGAGAGACAGCACTGCTGCTGCGGGAGCATCACAAAACACAGCAGCCAGAACACTGGGGTGTTACCAACCTCCTTCTAGCTCCCAATGCAAAGCACAGGACTGCGAGGGCTGTTGTGGGGAAAACTAACACCGTCTCAGATTCAATGATATTGAATAAGGGTCTCCCCTTCTGTGGGACTGGCTCTCACTGAGGCCAATCCCAATTATTTTCACTTTCCTGATCCTGCTTTTTTTACTGAACACCACAACAAAATATCCATCTGTTGGCTGTGCAGATCCATACTGCACAATTCCATACTGAAAGGGTGGTCAGGCATTGGAACAGGCTGCCCAGGGAGTCCCCATCCCTGGAGAGACTTAAAAGCCATGTGGATGTGGCACTTGGGAACATGGATCAAGGTGGCCTTGGCAGTGCTGGGGGAACAGTTGGACTTGATGATCTTAGAGGACTTTTCCAACCTTAACGATTCTGTGATTCTATATTAAAAAAAGCCACATCACTACAACAGCAACTCTGCTTTGTCTCTGATCTTAAAGTTTAAAGAGATTCTCCCTCTGCCTCACCACTGCTGGTGAGTTACAGCACAGCTGGATTTTTTTTTCAGCTCTCCCTTTCTCCATGTCCTTTTTGATTTCTGAAATGACAAGTCATTGCTCTAAATTTATCCTACTCCCTGCTACAGGGAGTGGAAAAAAAGGCATTTCGGTTTGTAGGAGCTTGTCTGACTCTACTGGGCTGCCCTGCCTTTAATCTCTTTGTCACATATAAGCAAGGTATTCTGGCCACTTGTTCTTTATTAACTGGGATCATTAATTGGATTCTGAAGGAAAAGATTCTCACTTCTGTGCATCCAGCAGAGAGAACATTTACTCCCACACTGAGCACACCTTTTTTCCCTAACAACAACGGTTCATATCTCAAGCTCCTCTAGATACTCAGTCTAACAAATCCTAATGAATCCAGGGTATTCGTGTTTGACATCAGACACTCAGCACAACCCCAGCAATCACTGCTGAATTGACAACACTGGTGTGCAGTTCCAGCTCCTGACAAGGAAAACCATCTTCCCTGGTTCTGAAGGCCAGATTGGGTGGGGCTTGGAGCAACCTGGGATAGTGGAAGGTGTCCCTGCTCATGACAGGAGGTGGAATGGGATGAGCTTTAAGGCCCCTTCCAATCCAAGCCATTCAATGATTTATAAAATGAAGTTCAAGTCTCTCTGCCTACTCAAGCAAAACTTTCTAAGTTTTTGTGTCAAACTTCCAAGCTGGTGGGTTTGAGCATCAAAAGGCCATCCTGGAGTTGGTTAAATGGTTCCTTGGGTACAGTTGGTGTTGCCTGTTCAGCCCATTGTGAAATGTTATCTCAAAAAAATACTGCAATTAGAGATTTTCCTCCCTGTTCATCAGGGCTGTGATGAAGGACCAAAGCTATGTCAGGTATATTTGGGGCAGAACCACAGCATTTGGATACACAGAGAATGTAAAAATTAGTTCTAAAGTTCCTTAAAATGACCATGACTAGCCTCTTCACTTTGAAGGAATGATCTAATATTTAAACAGGCTGGAATATCTTACAGGGCAACTTGCAAGGTTTCACCAGTTCTGAAGAAGGGTCTAAAAAAACGTTCTTCCCCCAGAGGGTGGTTGGGCACTGACCAGGCTCCCCAGGGAATGGGCACTTCCCAAGGCTGCCAGAGCTTAAGGAGAGTTTGGACAACACTCTCAGGGACAGAGTGGGATTGTTGGGGTGTCCTGTGCAGGGCCAGGAGCTGGACTGGATGATCCCTGTGGGTCCCTTCCAGCTCAGGATATTCGGTGATTCTGTGATCTTTCACCCTTTTGGGTGGTTTTTTTTTTTCAGCAGAAGCTCTGATCAAGCACCAAGGACACCATCAAGTCCAGGAGAGTTTGGATTTGAAAACGTATTAATTTATACTTTTCAAGAGGCAATTCAGGATTCAGCTTTCTCAGGAATGATCTGGGAATTTCCTGAAGTTGGTCAGATCCCAAAATCACAGTTTTGGAGTCATGAAGAACTGCCCCAACATATGCACCTCCCAGGACACAGAGAACCTGACCCACATCCTATGGAAAAGCACCCAGAACTGTGTTTTCAACCACAGATGATGATGATTTCATAAACATTTTATTACCTCACATTATTTTCCTTTGCCTATTCAGAAACAGGTAGAAGAGTCCTGTTCGCTTGAATGCCACAAACATACAATCACAGAATTATCTGTGTTGGAAGGGACCTTGAAGATCATCTCATTCCAATCCATCTTCCATGGGGTCTTATAATACTTCTTTCTTGTGGGCTCCAGAGAAATCCTAGTTGCCTCTACTGCAGCCTGTAATCACTGTATTAATATCTGTTTAATTATATTTCAATTTAAACTCAAGTGCAGGTGAAGATAATTTCATTAATGCCTCTTAATTCACACTGCTGTCCAATGGAAATCCTTTATAACCACAGAGGTTTCCCTTCTCTGACACCAAATTCTCTCAATTTTCTCCCTCCACACTGAGAGATCTCAGAGCCTCCAAATGTTAAATCATGTCCAGAAATAAACTCTCAAAATCATCCGTATTTCCTTCTGAAAAATCAGATCATGGCACATCAATATGTGAAAAATTTATCAGTGCCCTAAATTGATGTTTTTTCAAAATTCAATATTTTTGAGTCTATTAAAAAATTGAATTGTGTCCCTAAAAATTTGAAAATGCCAAATGCAGATTATATCAGATATCCCAGCTTTTGCTCTTGGGTCCTGATAAGTGCTGGAGACTGTTTGTACCTGAGGGATTGTTCTCACTCACTCAGAAATAATTACACACAACTTTGGCATCACCCTGTCTCTGTGTTTCAGCACTAAAGACACTCTGAGAGCACAGAGACCTGTAGGTTTCTTCCTGGTGAATGCCTGGATAATTCCAGGACAAGAAAGGATTTTATCAAAGTGAGGAGAAAACAAACCCATTGTCCAGACTTTTCCCAGCTTGGCAAACAGAAACTCAAGAGTTTTCTCAACTTTCTGAGAAAGAAAAGACAAAAAGCTTTGCAAAAAAGTGTTAAATTTAGAACCACAGAAGAGACTCTAAGGATCAGCTTATTCCACCCCCCTGCCATGGTCAGGGACACCTTCCACTATCCCAGGTTGCTCCAAGCCCTGTCCAACCTGCCCTTGGACACTTCCAGGGATGGGGCAGCCACAGCTTCTCTGGGCAACCTGTGCCAGGGCCTGCCTACCCTCATAGGGAAGAATCTTCTCCCACTATCCCATCTCTCCCTGCCCTCTGGCAGTGGGAAGCCATTGCCTATGTCCTGTCCCTCCATCCCTTGTCCCAAGTCCCTCTCCAACTCTCCTGGAGCCCAGACTTCTGGCTCTGAAAGGGGCTCCAAGCTCTCGCTGGATCCTTCCCTTCTCCATGTGAACACCCCCAGCTCTCCCAGCCTGGCTCCAGAGCAGAGGGGCTCCAGCCCTTGGAGTTTCTCTGTGGCCTCCTCTGGACTCTCTCCAGCAGCTCCAGGTCCTTCTGCTGTTGTTCCCCAGGGCTGGAGGCAGCTCTGCAGGTGGGGTCTCACCTGAGGGGGCAGAGGGGCAGAATCCCCCCCTCCCCTGCTGCCCCCACTGTGAGATCAGCCCAGGACATGGGGAGCTCCTGTGCTGGGAGTGCCCATGGCTGGGG